>JAQFZY010002276.1:0-12265 GCA_034696285.1 Hypogastrura burkilli
AAT
The DNA here is from genome assembly GCA_034696285.1 of Hypogastrura burkilli. Classification (NCBI taxonomy): domain Eukaryota; kingdom Metazoa; phylum Arthropoda; class Collembola; order Poduromorpha; family Hypogastruridae; genus Hypogastrura; species Hypogastrura burkilli. The sequence continues at coordinate 4 of JAQFZY010002276.1, forward strand.
AAAACCAATGCTATCACTCACACATTGCGGATCTTCGCCATTCTTTTTGCGCTCCACCCACTCTATAACAGTATTTTAAACATGTTCGGCCTTTACAATTACTTTACTAGACTACAGTTCTGAAGTTTGGTAGAAAGTCAGTCAACGGGGCTACTTGGATTAAGTTTAATTCGTAGTATTTATTTTCACATTTTGAAGAATCCATGTATATTTTGAGATTAAATGAATACATACGCGAGCTACTACTGTTATTAGAATTGGAGAGATTGTACGCTGGAGTTGGCAGGATTTAATATAGACATTACATGGCTCTCTTCCACCTTTTTACACTAATACAATAGTAATTAGGAACAATATTTAAGTCTATTTCGCTTACGAGTAGAGACCATGAAGGTCCTGAACCTAAAAAGAGAGTTCTGAGTTCCCTAAGCCTTTTCGGAATTGGCAAAAGTACTGTCAGAACGTCTACTGTCACCGGGGTTCGTTCTCATCCAGCTGATTGTCTCAAGCGGTAGTTTGACTACATTGATTCTGCTGGCTTATCGTTAACATTACCTAACCTATTCCCTATTTCCATAACTACAGGTAGTTTCTCCAGTCTTTCCCTTAACACGGTATCAGTCTATGCAGATAAAAGATTTAGTCTCTCATTCTCGGCCTCGTAGCCTACTGTACAGATGCATATAGTTAAGATGAGTATTAATTACGCTTTCCCTTGGGAATCTTAATATAAGTTATGGAGATTTCTTGAGCGGCGTCTCCGCAAACTCCCGCTCCAGCTCATTCTTGTTCAGTATCATGTTCCGCTTGAAGGCCCCAAACTCGGACGAGAACTCGCTCAGCTCCTCGTAGATGAAGAAGTTGGGGTCGAGCGTGATGCAGTTCTCGATAATGTGGGCCACGCCGTTCTTGAGCGGAATGTCAGACTTGATGATCCGGATCCGACCGTTAATCGTGTCAGCGAATTCTGTTCAAACAAAAATCAAGTATTTACTCTTAATTCTGTACTCTGGACAGCAAGAGTTGGGCTCGGAATCTTATTACTATAATCTTATTGCTTACTAGCGTATCCGTCAGTCTGAACCGAGATCTTGATTTCCTTGTAGTAGTTCGTGGTCAAGTATTGGCCGGAAACGAGGCCGGAGCTGAAGTAAGTCCCGTTCACAACGTGGAAGAGAACAAAGTCTGAAATTGAAAATAGTAAAGAATTGAATTAGGACGCATTTCTTATATGTACGATGTCCGTGGGTTTGACAAAAGCTGATAGGAAATTCTTAGGGCTTACTTCGAAGGGCACTGATGTCACCGGACACGGAGGCATAATCAAAGGACTTGAAGGCAATGTTATACGGAATGAAGACGGTCATTGGGTAGTCCTCTTGGAAGTATGGAAGCAGGCCAGCATCCATCACGGCAGTCAAGAAATCTGTAGAATTAAATGGAACAAAATATTAAATACTATCTAGATTCAATTTGGGAGACTATACAGGAATCCCTTTTTAGTCCAAATAAATACGCACTTGAAAAGTCTGGGACCTCAGCCAAGTACTCGGCATGGTTCCTGAACGGGATTGGCATTATGACCTTGTCCACCAAGTGGAGGAGGCCAGTCGTGGTCCGAACGCCGCCCAGAATCACTTTGGACCCGTCAACTGTGTAGATCCTCTGTGAACCAAATAAAGCTTGTTAATAGGTGCGTCCTTACAAAAACACTGATTTTAGCGGAAAATAGCAAGTTCCAACAGTTAGCTCAGTTCAACTATGGTTAGCATTCGTCGTATTCGCTTTACGCTCCACAAATGGATTCATGGTGGTTAAATGTAAATCTTTTATTTAACCAATGAAAGTCGTAAACATTTGATCGAGTTATAATTTTTCCGGCAGTAAAAATTCAATAATTCTGGAATTGTTCTATTGTAGAAATACTTACATAGTCTGTCTCCTGGTTATACACATTGATTCGGAGTGGGCTTCCACGAGCATTTGATACCAAGAACTCGCTTCCGAGGCTCTCCAGTGGAACCTCAATCTTGATGAAGTGATTCATGACGAAGGCTTGGAGCAACTTCCGGTCAGACTTGAGGCTTTGCATGAACCAAGCCGGGAGCCGATCGAAGGCCGTGTCCACCGGGGCAAAGAACGTGTAATTGGCTGGAATGAATAGCACAATTAATACTACTCCCGAAATAGGCCAGCTTCGGCAGAAATTGAAGGGAAAACTTACTTGTTTGCAAGAATAGGAGCTCCAGGCCGGCCTCAACCGTAAGGTCATAAATGACTCGGAGCCTCAGTTGCTGGAATACCTCGATCATAGTGCATGGGACCGGGGTCACTGGGGTCAGGCCGCACTGGTCCATATGCTGCTGTTGCTGGAGATCGTTGTCAACTAGGAAGTAGCCGTGCGGAACGAAGGGCCCAACCGGGAGCCCGGCGCAAGTCGGCTTCAGGCTCTCCACCGGATTGTACTGCCCAGGATATACTGGAATGTTGGAACTGGGCTCGGGGTAGGGACCCTGCCCAAAGGACCCTTGCTGCCCAATCAGTCCGCCGCCCACAAATCCTGTTCCTGGGCCTGGAAATATGACACCCGGCGGCAGGAGCCCATTCTCATCGGGCTGGAAGACGTAGCCAGAGCCAGGGGCGGGGATGGCAGGGAACTGTGGTGGAGGCGGTATGGCTGGAAAGGCTGGTATTGGGGGCACGCCGGGTGGTGGGGGTATCCCTGGCGCCGGTGGCAGCGACGGCACGCCTGGTGTGGCCGGGAGGCCTGGGGTCGGTGGCAATTGTGGTACTTCTGGGGCCGCTGGAACCGGAGGCACATCAGGTACTGACGGAAAGGCTGGTTGGGCCGGCAGGGGTGGAAGTTGGGGCTGGGGCGGGAGGTCTGGTGGATTCGGGAAGGCTGGCGGATTTGGAAATGTGGGGACCTGCGATGCCTGATCTGGAAGTTGTGGAAGCTCTGGTGGGCTTGGAAAGTCTGGAGGATTCGGGACGGCAGGCGGATTTGGGAAGTTGGGCGGATTTGGGAAGGCTGGTGGATTGGGGAATTGGGGTGGAGTTGGGAATTGAAGTTGGCTGGATATTTGTGGAAGTTGACCAGGCGGAAGGAAGACTTGTCCTCCGTCAGCAGGCTGGAACCCAATGAAGGAGCCACCTGGCGGAAGCCCTTGACCCGGCGGGAATCCCTGAGACTGAGCGTCAAAGCCCTGGCCGGGTTGGAAGCCCGGCGGCATTGGTTGGAACCCTTGTCCGGGCTGGAAGCCCTGTCCTGGAAATGGTTGGAATCCTTGTTCAGTGTAAATCCCTTGAACCTGCTGTATCCCCTGTCCAGGGATGAGTCCCTGCCCTACAGCCTGGAACCCTTGGTCCGGCGTGAATACCTGCCCTTGACCTGGAGGAAACCCTTGGCCGTCTGGAATAGCTTGTCCTGGCTGGAATACTTGTCCTTGACCTGGAGGATACCCTTGGCCGTCTGGAATGGCTTGTCCTGGCTGGAATCCTTGGCCTTGACCTGGAAGAAACCCTTGGCCATCAGGAATGGCTTGTCCTGGCTGGAATCCTTGGCCTTGACCTGGAAGAAACCCTTGGCCATCAGGAATGGCTTGTCCTGGCTGGAATCCTTGTCCTTGGCCTGGTTGATAGCCTTGGCCGGGTTGGAATCCTTGTCCTTGGCCCGGTTGGAAGCCTTGACCTTGGCCTGGGAACATTGGAGGCGGCGGAAAGGCTGGGCTTACCGGAAGATTATTGAAGGGCCTTGAGACCGAGGGTGCGATTTCGTTGGAAGTGATGCTCCCGTCAGGAATTATTTGATTTTCGCTGAGAATGGAGGAGTCCGGCCCCCCGCCAAACCCTTGCTCTCCAATAACTGCTCCAGGCAGCGGAAGCTGTTGACTCGGCAGCACTTCGTTCCCGCCCACCGGCTGCGGCGGCGGGATGGGCTGTAGCGGGCAGAGTGGCCCTACCGGGGCCGGCGTTGTTGTCTGGAAACATGGGCCCATCATCACCGGCGGGGCCTGTTGGGGCAGTGGCTCCTGCTGGGCCGGTTGACCCCATCCGAATATAGAGAAAATATTAGGGAACCCGATCCGCCGATTGGCCTCACTTTTGGGAACTGGCGGGCCCCGGCCGACGGCGGGATCAGCCACTACCAGGCCGGTTATACAGAGAAGACTCAGGGCCAGGCTCTGAAACTTCATTTCTAGGCCGGCGGAGGGTCAAACTCAAATAATTGTTCCAAAGAGCTCACTGTCAAGGCACTGTAGCTAAGGGGCCCCTAGTACTGGAGAGCTGTTCCTGGTTCGGGTCCTGGAGAAGATTTGCCTGAGACGGCTCGGTGGCTCGGGGATTTTATCCCTTCTGAAACTGAATAGGGGACGCCGTGCGGGTTTTTACTCTGCATTAGATAATAGGAAGGCCCTAGGAGGGATTTCATTATTTTGAGGAATAGGACACACGAACCTTTCGGTTAGGCAGGTACCTGACGCACATACCATTTGTCAACGGGCGGAGAGCCTGTCATTAAGATCGGGAACTTGGGATCCCTACAACTTCCCTACCTGTTGGCCCATCCCATGCTTCTTTACCTCTGCAATCCCTTTTCTACGCTTTTGTACAGTCCTTGACACTACATAGAAGATCCGTTCACGGAAAGGGGAGCCACACAGTCATTCACTTCCTTTACAGGAGTCTAACCATTTCTGAGGCATTTTTACAAGAACCAAGTTAACCATGCACCTATACTTATTGTCCGCCCCTTTCTGAACTCATGGTCAAGGCCTTTTCTTCCCAAAGATTGCATTTCCTACAAGATTCATTGGAAGGGAATTTAGAATCATTTTACTTTAAGCCGAGCAAGCCCACTCTAGCGCGGAACGACTAACTAGGTGTTCTAATTATTTCTAGGGTGCATGGACCACCATTATCAACAGGTCCAGTAAAACAAACGCGCACATGGACAAATTTGAATTGGTAATGACTGTCGCGTGCGAGTGGCTAGACAGACATCTAGACGTCCCCACTAAATATTGGAAAATGCACAAGCAACCCCGGTTAAGGCTATTCTATATTAGAATGATATTTCGACTGCTTTAAAATTTAGCCAGAGTATTGAATGTTTTTTTCTAAATTGAACCAGACCTCACACTTTTACCAAATTCCAATCACCATTTAATCTCGCATAGACATAATCACTTTTTACTGTATTATGACACCTACGATTACAGAAATACTAAATAACGCACGCTTCCCAAAAAGTAAAGAAACCACTAGCGCTCTCCCTAAAAAGTTTGAAACCCAAGGCAATCTAACGTATATTACAACGAAAATAACTCCTTTGGCGTTAATGTGTTCTTTCTTAGTTTGAACGCCAGAAGACAGTATTTTTTATTCTTGCTTGACGCTTTCCATAATGGGAATGAATACTTACGTAGTTATGTCTTACGTTTAATGTATGCCTACTGATAAGCTTTAACTCCTTTTCAATAATAATTTACGCCTTTCCAGAACAAGCCGAGAGATCCTAAGCCCGTAATGCAGAAGATACCCTAATCGCTTCTACACTGTTTTGTTAGGCACTCAAACGTAAACTGTTGAGTTCATGGCTCTTCTACATAGTATTATTGTTGCTTAAACATCTGACACTCTAATATTCATACGAGGTCATCAGCGTATCATTAGTAATACGTTCACTGAGCTAAACTAAGAAAATGCGGGAATTACTATCTGGAAACTTTTATGGAATTGATACGGTTGATTCCATGCATGCTCTCGTTCTGGTACGATTTGGTATGAGATTGAAAGCTTCTTTGTGGTAACTTCCACAGCATGCAACTGAATTGTATTTGAACTTGTGAAAGCGTGTAGTATAAACATTGCAAAAAAATATTCCAGATTTTCTATAACAAATAGTTATGCTGATTTCTATTTTTATCCGGTCCCAAGATATATTTTATCTTAATCTTTATGTCTAAATTCCGTCGAACGCTGTATTTTAGCCGGAACGAAAAATACAAGCCGTGAGTCTCCCCACAAGACTAAATAATATGCAGATGCAGATAGCAAATTTATTCCGCTCATCAATCATGATCATGTTTACGAAATGGAATACTCGGACAAAGGCTACAGGTACGCATTTCCATCTGTAACGTGACAGTAACGAAGAGCTGAGTCTCGTTCAGAACGCACTGCCTAGGATTTCATATTATCTCATCCCACGGATCAACTCTCGTGAATACTAATTATGTTTCTTATCCAAGATAGGCGACAGTATCATCTAGTCAGGCTTGAACATAAATTATGGAGGCAATAATAAGACCTGTATGTATAACAATTTTCAGAACCTACTTATTTATCCTAAGGGATCCAAAGAAATATTGACTTTTGGATACTAAAGAAATAATTATAATACAGGCTCAGAATCATTTTCGTTGCTGACAAAGTCAGTTTATGCTAGATTTTATTATGATTTACCTGTGTATTTATTTTATGATCTCTGATCTTTGAGAAGAAACGGACGCGTACATTGTAAAACCAAAAAAATAAAAAAATCTTCGGTTGTCGTTAAATTCGAGCCCACAATATTTTTTAAGCTTCTATTTGAGACACGTAATATGACTATTTATCTGTGTACAAAATACAACGGAGTCAAAGAAGGAATGTTGACTGGTATGCGTTGTGTTGGAAAACGACTGAAGTGACAATGGGTCGTATCTCCAGTCCACTAAAAAATGTGTAATCTTTTGGAATGACAGTTACAAAATTCACTTATTTTCGGGTGACGTCTTTACATGATTTACTGCTGTAATAGACAAACATCCTTCTTCCATAAAGGAAAGTGCTTTCCTGCTCCGCCCGCTCCGACTCCGAGCCCCGAGAAACTCTATAAAACAAATTCCAGGTAAATCGTATATTACCTACCTATACCTAAACAAAATGGTCTTGACTCTTTACACCGTTTCCATTAAAAATGTTGAGTAATATATGACTCTGTCACTTTATCCCAGCCAATTCCAGTGATCCCTATCATCATAATGTCTGACTGAAAAATATAGAATGTCCCGTTATGTTGAAAACAGTTTCCTTCTTGGTTCCTGGTCATCATATAGTACATATTAAATGGATATGCACAAACATACGCCCAATGAACCTACAATCAAAGCAGCAAGCACATTCTATCAATTAGCTATGAAGGACAAGGCCAAAAGTTCATTGAAAAATGGCCCCAGTGCGATCGGTTTCAAAAAAGTACAAGGGACTTATAATAGATACTATATACCAAGTTTCAGGTCAATCGTTTGGCCTATATTAGAGATACAAGGGGTCAAAGGTCGGCAGTTAATTCGGTCAAACCTGTACAAGAGGCGCATCAATGGGAAGCTTATATCATGTGGATTCCAAAAATATATATAACTTCTGGCATCTATCACTAGAAGTTACACCTCTGGAGGTCAGAATATTTTATTAAGTCCGCATTACCTGCGTCATATTTTTGTGTTTTTATAATTATTATTTTTTATAATTATTATTATTAGATTCTATTCAAAGGTGCCAAGTGTTATGTATTCTTGGAATCCACATGATATAAGGTAATTTTAGTTTGAAATAAAAGGAATGTAAGCAAAAGTTACTTTCGCCAATATTCCAAGTGTATGGGTTAGAGTGTCGAGTAGTTACTCTCGCAGGTAATTTTACTGTGAAAAAAAAGTTGTCCATGCTGTAAATAAAATTTGATGTAGGAATGAATCTCGAAGTCGGTTTGAATGTATACGGCGGCTTGGCATCAACAATACGAAGTAAGGGAGGCATGGGAACCAAAGAAAATAAAAAGGAAAAGTTACTCTCGTTCAAAAAAAGGTCACAGACAGGCAGATGGACAGACGGACGGACAGACTCAGTCGAAGAGCGTACTCTCTGCTTCGGTACTTCGCAAGCTAACGCTTAATTGCAGATTTCAGTATGACATTTTTCATTCAACTTCCCAAAGTGACCAGTCAGTAAGCAACGCATATTATGTATACTGATAAAATTCCTACACAATCTACAACAGGAAATATTAGTATCTTAGCTAAAGCTTCAAAAATTTGTTAAACGTACTATGACGGCACCGTTCGCCACGACTCTCGGCTTCTGTTATATTCTTTGCCATACTCATATATACTACCAGACTAGACTGTCATTCATTATTTAGCAGTGGAGCTTCTTTATGCTTTCACTTTTCTGTCTGTCCGTCTGTCTATCTGTCTGTCTGTCTAAGCCGCCTCAATCACTCAAAATCCCCTGCACCAATCGATTTCTATTTTATATCTCATGCACAAGTAATACCCAGTATGACCTCAGGTGACCTGAGTGGGTCAACGTTAACTTCATCTCGTCTTTAGTACGGCATTATGTATTTTTCAAATGAGTTGTCCTTCGAACCGAACTTTCAAATTAACAGCACTATTTCGGATGACCTAAAACGTTCAATTGGCCATGGAGAGGTCAACAAATGTTGGTGGCTCAAATCGTAATAAATATTTCACAAAACCATTTACAGATTCCGAAACTGCTTTAACGAATCCATTCCTAATTTGACTGCGATGTCAGTTCCGTATAGAGTTTGACCAGAAGTAACCTCCTCCCGGGTCAATGTCAAGGTCAACTCTTTATAAGTCGTACATTTTTCAAGGGAAGTGCCAGTCGAACCAGTATCTTTTTCGAACAGCACTACCCGGGTCAAACTAGGACATTCCGTTGACCTTGGAGAGGTGAACAAATGTTGGTTGCTTAGATCGGAATTATAATATTTAAAAAAGCGCTAAACTGGTTCTCCAACTTTCTTATTCAAGAATCGATTTCTACTTTTACTACAATGTTAACTCCTTATACATTTTGGCCAGAAGTGGCCTCCTTCCAGGTCACTAGCGTCAAGGTCATCTTGTCTTTTGAAAGGCACTATTTTTCAAGCAGCGTGTCCTACAAACCGTATTGTCAACCAGTTGCCAACAGCACTATCTTGGTTGACCTGCGGCGTTCCGTCGACCTTAGAGTGGTCAACATATTTTCAATGCGGCCGTCTTTATAACGCAAGAACAACTAAACCAATCCAGAACTCTTTTCAACGTTGACCTATTTATCTATTTTTCTTTTAGTGTTATAAATGAGATTTCACATTAATTTTCGCTCTCCGCTACTTGGTTATGCCATTAAATTGTTTATTAATTGTATCCTTTTGGGTTACGTGAACAGTAGAGGGATCCCGTGGGGGATCGGTTCGGATCATGAGAATGATCTCTTATCCTTTCTGTGTAATCTTTTGAGGTATGAGATGGAGTTTTGAGGGAATTTGGACCATCGTGGGACGCCCTTGACCTTTTCCCTAATACTACGTAACATTGGATTGGAGAATAGAGGCCTATCCCAACCTCTTTTCAGAGGGCGAGAAATCGGAGGGGACTCTCACCTGAGCCCTGAGAGCTTTTTAGTGTTCCTTTTGCGTCAACAATTCCTTCCTTCCTCATCCGCCTTCCTTTTATTCCAGCCCACTCAAAACAACTCTGTTTTTCTCAACCTGTCTCAAAAAGGAATCAATTGACCCAGATATGCCCATTCCCCTACTTCCCTGCCTTCCTCAAAAAACGTGAGAAGCTTATTTACCTATTTCCCTATTCATCTCCTCAGTGTGTCAATCCGAGGGCTGCTGGGGAAAATTGGGACATGGGAAAATAATCAGCCACCACCTTGCCCGAACCATCCGATGATTTGTAGGAAGGAAAGTGAAATGAATACTTATGTACACAATCCATTACAATATTCATGCTTCAGGCTCAGGTATCTACATAGATCCGGCATATGGTAACAATAAAATAGAACAATGTTTCATTTTTACCTACAAATCGACTAAAGCACTTCAACTGCGCTAGTCGGAAAAAAATAGCTAGTTTAATATAATTAGAGTAACTTAACTTAGTACGGCTTAATAGAAAGCAAACCTAACCTTAATTCAATTATAAACTTTATGAACAACCTCGGTTAGGCATTATTCGGTGTAGAACACAATATAAATTTTTACCGGTATACAAGTATTAGGCCGATACTCCGATGTAATTCTGTAAGGCAGGTATTCATATGAAACGAAGATTTAGAAAATATTGACTTCTGGCTAAAACATCTCACTCTTCTTATGATTATTGACTTAACTTACTGGGAATGTATTTATGTCTACTACTGACAAAACGTAACCTATGATATCAAGCCGAAACCCATCTAATCATAGTTTTCTGAGCCAAGAAAATAATTACCTTCATAAGAATCCCCATTTTAAAACTTAACAAATCAATATTTTTTTAGACGGCATAATAAATAGGAGGTAACTTTGTACGGAATACAGTCAAGTAGACGTCAATAATATTTTTGAACCTTAACCCAGGATCCAGAAACCAGATAATATTCAACGCCTCCTTCTTGACGTTGAGATCATGAGGCGAAGCAGGGACTACTGCATTTTGGCCAGTAGTGTCGGTAAAGTGCATGAGGAACTACGAAAATCGGAATGTCAGAAGGGTTAAACAGGTAGCCTGGTCGCAATATTATGTAAGGGACAGAGGTTCTTGTCTTGTTATTCCATGTTATTGGTTGGCAAGTTCAAGGGTAGGAAGCCCATTGTAATTTCAAGGGATGGATGACTTGAAGCCTCCAGCCTTTCTTATCCGCCTCCTTAAAATTCCATCTGACTGGCCTAGGCCTGAAACAATAAATATCGTCCACTTGTACGTAGTGACAGGTTTTACCCGTTACTTCGGCCATTGTCCAGTTTCAGCTTCAGCCTCTTATCCAAGACCAAAAGGATTGGGCAGGTACACACAAGCAAAGAGCTGATGTACATGTACGAAAACAGGTCATAAGCTAGGTCAAGGTATATCATCCTTACGCTCGCGCTCCGCTGGAGCTCGTTTAAATCCATTACAGCATCATCGAAAACAAATAGTTATTCCTATTAAGGCTCAATCTGTACTACTTAATGCTGCATATAATATGTTGATTTTAGCAAAAGTGTTTGCATTACCTAATGGTGAAAGCTGCAACTTAGTGAAATATGTTTTTTGTTTTTTTTTAAGGTCCAATTCTATAAGCTAATGTATTCCAAATTCCAACAACAGTAACTTCGCTCAATATCACCTAATATACGTGCGGGCAATAAGTCGAGTCAGAATTTTAATAGCCCTTAAGTATGGAGTCCGTACGACCTCCGAAATCTTTCCACTGACCTACAGCCTCATCGTTAGGTTTGACGAAAAAAGGTAAAGATGTGTCTTTGGTGGTCTAGTAGGGCTTTTTACTTTGACCTTCCGAAAACGTTTAATTTTTGACCTACTTTAGACCTTTCATCTTCGTTTCTTGCAAGTTTGGCACATTTCCTTGAGCATTTTTCGAAACTTTATTCCATTTTCTTGTACCGTTTCATATTTAGCATAGAATAGTGGGCTCACGTATGTTTTTGCTTTAAGTTTAATCGTAGTCATAGTCTAAAAAAATGTGTGAAAAAAGTCTACATGGGTTTTTACAGTGGGAGCCCGGGCACTGGGCATCGGATTCAGCATTATAGTTCAAACAACTATTGCCATGGCAATAGGAGTGACTTCATCTGGGATCTATCTATAGTATTTACACATTAACACTAGTATACACAGAGCTAAGTATGCTGTTCAATAATCCAACGGAAATTAAACTAAATGCCGAACACTATTACATTGTCGTAAATACGGGATCATACGAATAGCATAAAATATATACATGTAAATGTAATGTATATGTAGTATATACATATGTACATATATGTATGTACATGTATATATATGCAACTGGTTTCCTTCTACTACCCTCATTCGATTAGCGTTTCTCATAATTTATACCCGTGTTTATACTAATCTAAAAAGTATTAAATAGAATACGGCGTCAGAAAAGACGCGAAAGCCTCTTAAGGTGAAAAGTCCCTTTACAAGTTTACAAAAATAATACGGCGTCAGAAAAGACGCCAAAGTTTCATAAGGTGAAAAGTCCCTTCAAAAATATATAAACAAGCGTTACGATTAAAATAAATTAAATATTTAATATCACCTGTTATCTAAGCAATATAATATTATGACATAGTTTTCACCGTCATGAAGCTACAGCACGCATTTCTCAACCTACACCAACCAAACTCCGCGAGCAAAAAGTTATGCCCAATACGAAGTCCAAGTTCTGACATGGGATTTTTAGGGTCAAGGGGTCAGTACCTTAAGGG
>JAQFZY010002277.1:0-12258 GCA_034696285.1 Hypogastrura burkilli
GTAGAGAGTAGGACAAGGCCGGCAATTGTCTCGCCGGGAATTGTCCATGCCGGCAATTGTCCATGCCGGGAATTGTGTGCCGGGAATTGTCAGGCCGGCAATTGTGCGCCGGGAATTGTCACATTACGAAATATGAGTAGCAAGGGTTGTACAAGCAGAGGAATCGCATGGGTTTGTAATTTAAGAATTGAGTCTTGGGACCTATGCTATCTACAGATAGCTTACGGGTTGTATTTGTATTAGGAATCAGTACCTTGGTTCGAAATTGTTAATAGTGGTCCATTGCAGAACTTTATTTATTCTTTTATGTATTCCACATACAAGTATTTTATATTTTGTAAGAGAACATCTGAGGCGAATGTTTTTGTACAAATATTATAAATGCAAATAAAATAGACCGACAACTTATGCAGGTTTCACTTTCTCAAGCTTGCAATAATTTGATTAAGGTATTTATTTACTCAAAATGTCATTCATCGTGTTTCATATTGCCGTTTGCCGTCTGCTCATTGATACTATTTATTACGATTTATGAGTGGAGTGTTTTTAGGCGTTATGTCATATGCCATATCATAACCCTTATTGGCAGCAAATTACTTATTGTGATTACGAACCAATGTCAATGTTGTCCCCCACATAAGCTGTTTAAAAACAAAAATAAGCTGTTTATGTGAACGGTACTTCCTATAAACTTCCTTGTTTATAGTCTTAGAATAGAATGAACAATAGCAACCTGCTACCTGCTATCAACTATTGATACTCTATACCGACATACGACAAAGAATATACATTTGCATGTTGAGGTTCTTCGCCCGTCAACATCAACTATTCCATACAGTCTGTTTCAGTTAAAGATTTCCCCTTACCCTCGAATATACTTAAAATGGATATAACATTACTTAACAAAGTATTGAATAATCTGGTACTGGGCCAAATGATCATGATCCTCGTCATGGGCGGTAAGCACTATTATTTGAATTGCGAAATTAATTAAGCTAGAACATATGTTGTACACAGAACAACAACGATAAGGGTTTTAATGTTTTTTAAATGCATATTCTTTGACACAGCTAGTAGCTCCCCTGTCCCACAGGGGCCACCTGACGATGGGACTATGAATGCAGAGGCGGATCCGATAACTGAAGATCCACCACAAGGAACAACATTCGGAGCAATATATGAGGAAGAAGAGGTCATTATGGACGAGACTACACTCTCATCTAAATAATTCCCTACAATAACCAGTTTGATTGATTCTGGTTCAAAATTGTACTTGTACGTGGGAAACGACTACAATTCAATTTCCGTGAGCCACTTTAAAATTATAAATATATGCTTAGCCTAACGAAAATTTGTTCCCACTTAACCAGAAGGATGTATTATAACCTGCAATCTGATATGATTAACTACGTACATATTAGTATGAAATAAAATCCATCTGACCTGATCCGTAACATCTGCATCAAAGGCTGGAACACGTCCAATCGGTCCAACCGGGAAATGATCCTTGTAGTTATTTAGAACCACTTCGAAGTTATTTAGCACTGGGATATTATCATTAACGTCCTGGACATGTATCTCAACATGGACGTCATTCCTTAGGGGCGGAGAGGCGGCCCGGACGATAATGTCAAACTTCTTTCTCTTTGATTCAAAATCCAGTAATTCCACTTTTGTCAGAATGTCCGCCGTCCCACTCCCACCCCCACCATTAGGCTGCTGATGAGTGACTAGGGTGAAACTATTGGCATCAATCCCGCCTACTATGGAATACGTGACTTGGGCATTGGGACCCTCGTCGGGGTCATAGGCTTGGATCGTTCCCACTGTGGAGCCCAGTGGTGAGTTCTCCTGGATAAAGAACCGAATCCGGTCAGACTCGAACATTGGTGGGGAGTCTGGAATTGTTAGAATAACGTGAAGAACTGTTAACAAGATTGTACAATGCTAAGTCATTTCCATGCCTTTGCGTGTTGTGTAATGTATTGCATGCGTACCATTGATGTCCAAAATGGTTATCGTCACGTTTGTTCTTCCGGTGAGTTCTGGGGAGCCTTGATCGGTGGCCAAGACCATTAGGTCATATCTTGAAACCATCTCACGATCCAGTGGTTTCACTGTCCGGATGATTCCTGAAGCACTGTCTACTGAGAAAGTTCCATCTCCGTCGGAAAAGGTTGAGAAACTGTAACGGACAATGCTGTTCTTCCCTTGGTCTCCATCCTATATTTCAACACAACCGTTATGTATGTACATATGCTTACCGTTCCTTCTTTGTAAGACACAATCTCAGGCAATAAATCTGGAGTAAATAAAGACTAAACTCACCGAAGCCTGAACCTGCAGAACGCTCGACCCAACCGGAACATCTTCAGACACTTTGGCTTGATAGAAATCCTTCTCGAAGACAGGGCGAATGTCTGCGAGGATTTGTGAATAATTAAGTCCAGTTATGCCTTACGTATGTATTTACAGAAGAGTGCAAGCTATGAGCTCTAATTACCATTGACGTCATTCAACACGATCTCGACATCAGTCGTGTCTGACATGGGAGGAATCCCCTTGTCTCTCGCACTCACAGTCAGTATGTAGCCAGGCACCTTTTCCCTGTCCAAAAGTTTGGACGTGGTGATGGCACCCGTGACAGCATCTATCATGAAATCCTCGTTTCCCTCATTGTCCCCATCTTGGACGAAAGTGTAGACGATTTGGGCATTTTGTCCCGAATCCTGATCTGCGGCTAGAACCGTGAGGACGGTTGTGTCCACAGGCACATCCTCAAATATCTTGACCGAGTATGGAGTATTTTGGAAGACGGGAGCATGCGTGTTGGCATCCACAACGTCCACGTAGACCGTGGCCAGGTCGAACCGGCCTCCACTATCCGTCCCTTTCACCGTGAGCACAAACTTTCGCTCGGACTTGAAGTCGAGCGGTTGAGCGATGGTTATACGGCCTTCCCCGTTCTGAGTTGATATGGAAAAACGGTTCCGAATGTTTCCTTCAGTAATTTCATAGGTTAGCCTTGAGTTCTCGTCCGGGTCAGTGGCTTTCACGGTTTCTACAGGTGTGCCGGGGAGTTCTTGTTCGGATATTGTAGTTTCGTATAACTTTGGAGAAAATACGGGATCTGTGTGGGGGTATACCGGAATTAGCACATTTAACAAGTGGCGGAGTAAAACGATTTGCTCTTACCATTGTCATTCAGGTCCTGGATCATAATAACCACGCTCGCAGTGGAGCTCAAGGGAGCATCCGCAGAGTCTGCAGCAATGACTTCAAAGTCATACCGACTCTGTACCTCCCGATCCAGCTCTTTATTCGTAGTTATCCAGCCGGAATCAGACTCCACTTCAAATGGGAATTTTTCTGGGTTCTCCCTATAGGAGATCCTATAGCGGATCTTGGCGTTTAAGCCGTCGTCTGGGTCAAAGGCTTGGATCCGAAGAACCGAGCTCCCCAGTGGAAGATTCTCCTGAACCGTCTCTTGGAAAATGGTCTGGAATTTATTAATATATCCCTTTAGTTTTGATCCGATTGACCAGACCCGCTCTGCTGACAACAAGAGGCACACCCACCTGATACCACTTAGGAAAATTGTCATTCTGGTCCTGGACGAAGACCTGGAGAATCGTATTGTTTGACCTTGAAGGGTTTCCACTGTCTGAAAACATTATCAAAGGATGAGTATAGAAGTGACAGCGGGTTGGTCATGGACCCTTGGATCCGCCTCTCCACTCTTCTATTGTGAGCCAGTGCCCATGCATGCACGAGAATTATTATGATATCCTAATATTGACCACATTTCATCGTGCCGTAATGGACGGTATGAGTCCAAGCGAGCCTAATTCACATAAAATACGACAGTATTGCATGCACGGATTTGTCGTCAGGAAGATTCCTTAGAAAGGATATGCATGAACTTCATTTGATTCGGACATCTGACTCAGGAGGATAGGCTACGTATCACATGTCCCTGGGAATTTTGAGTCATAAAGAATTCAAGGAATGGAAATGAAACCCCTCGCATGGATGAAGGCCTGACAGCTGCCTTTTGCAGCGGATATCAATAGAAATAATTCCTAGCTTTGCAACCTTTCGCCAACATCCAACCAGTTTTTGAAAGGAATACATAATTTCTGCTCAACGGAGGGCAAAGTTCCCCCGAATCGAAAGAATATTGGGGCTTGAGACAATTCGGGTTTTATTAACTGAATCACGACATGTAAGCCCACAATCAAAAGTATTATAAAGGTAAGGCAACACAGAAAAGCTTTTTCCCTTCATATGTGATTATCGGAACAAAGAGGAGCTGAAGCGTAAAAATTCAGTCTTCCTCTCCAAATCCAAAAAATGGTCCTACACATGTATACACTGACAATGAGGGAAGGGACACTGGAAACTTTGTATCCACCCTCCATACTCATACGCTAGACTAGGACTCCGGAAAGTTGTTTTAGGCCCCTTTATTATGCTACCCTGAACTCTCCTTTGTGTGGATCCTATCGCTTTTCCGCATTATTGGTCCCCGTCAATGAATCGTCGTCTTACCAATTGCACGGATGTTGAGTCGGAAGGCCCGTGTGGCTTCATAGTCCAATGACTTGATCAGGCTCACTTCTCCCGTGAGGCTGTCAATGGAGAAATGGTTCTGATTGTTTCCACCTATGATTGAGTAGCGGAGGGCCGCATTCACGCCTTCATCTGCATCTGTGGCTCTGTCAACGCCAGGGAAAAAATTAGTCTTTATAGGGAGCTCCGGCCATTTATTTATTAACCCTTAGTTAGATCTAGGTAGACTGAGCATGAGCTGGCAAGTTCTATTCCTGTCTAGGTGCCCCTGTACGAAGTTCCTACAATTACTATCATTATTTACTCCTCTTGAGTCTTGAACCCCACAATGGGCTGGCTTTGCCAATGACAAGAATTTTCATTTATAATGAAGATTCGAGGGATGAATGAGAGAATGACTTTGACCGGAGGTAATCTGCTTCAGAACCGTATTCCGTATACTTAACACATACTTCGTCTACCGTAATAAGAGTCTGCTCAAAATGTATTAGGGCCATTCTTAATCAGCCTATAACCATAGAACACGACATGCTCTCGGCAGTGAATTACACTGAATTCTTCCCCTACAGAGACTCCAAAGGTTGTTTAAACAAGAGTTATTATTTTGGTAGGCACGCAAAAACTCCCCAAATTCCAGCAAAAACACTCGAAAGGCTAAAGAAATATTTTAAATGACCATTTTAAGAGAGGAAACCCGTCAAGAGTCAACATGCACGTTCATTCATCATTTCTTAAACGCCTATTTGATCCTACGCAAACATTTCCCTGTGCTGTAGTATTCTGTATTCGGGAACAGCAACAAACACGTACAGTGTTTGTCATTTACTGGCTGGCATAGTAAAAACAGGCAAAAGTCAGATCGATGAATACGTAAAAAGCCATATAATGGCCGAGTCAGGTGCATGCTAGACTTAACCCGAATAACCTTTGGAACGGAAATCGTAACTTTTGTGTGAATTAAGAGACTACGTGTTCCCTCCGCCAAGGAGACTCGGACCCTCAAAACTGGTTTAATATATTTTATCAAGCTCACAAATTAATGTACTGCCGGGCTGGACGGAAACTGCTTTTTCCCGTAGGTGGCCCGTCTCGGAATACGTAATTAAGGAAAAATTAGACTCGACTAATATTTCATACCTGACACGTGAAATTACGGGATAATTAGAGACGTCGAAGTTCTCAGCTACTGTCACACTGTACGACTTCTCTGAGAATTGAGGGTACGAGTCTGAAAATTGGTTCATACGGATTAGAAAATTAAGTGAGCTTTTATATAAGCATTATTAATAAGTATGGATTTGGATTACCATTCTCGTCCAGGACCTCAACCCGCACAGTGGTTGTGGCTGACCTTCGATCGATTTGTGACTGTGAGAGGTCATTTGCCTGGACGAGTATTGTGTACTCGTCCCTCTTTTCACGGTCCAGCGGGAGCTTGGTTGTAATGACACCTGTTCCGGAGTCAATCCTAAAGGCATCATCAGTGTCATGGGCATTGAGGATGGAGTAGAAGATTTCACCGTTCTTCCCAGCGTCTTGATCCGTGGCTCGGACGCTCAGGACCGTGGAACCCACAGATAGACCTTCCCGTATTGAAACGGAGTACGTGCTCTGCTCGAATACAGGTGAGAAGTCGTTTACGTCTTGAACGTTGATCTGGGAATAAATGGAGACAATCAGAGTTGACTCAAATGATTCATCCAATTTGCTGGAGAATCGGCAGCTAGCTTTTCAGTTTAGCTTGCGTGACTTTATATTTATCATGAGATCGATGAGCCGCTGTCACACACTCACATATTCAGCTTATTATACAGTAGGTACATAGGACCAAGGACCATATCGATTCCTGAACTTTCGGATGTTTCATGGATATTTTCCCCTTGCTCATTCCACTCCACTTCAAGCTGTTCGTGTTCGTGCTAGCTTTAACTTTGAAAGCAGCAGTAAGAGTGAACATATGGACAGTTGCCTTTTCTTGAAGGTTTCGGAAAAGGAAAGACATATTTCAAAAACGAGAACAAAAACGTCTTGCTCAAAATTCAAGCAAAACCTCAGTAATGAATTAGTTACTAATACTAATACGGCACCCAAAAACTTACTTCTGGATTAAAAAAAATATTACTTCATACTAAGGAATTTCGTTTTCGTTGTTCACAAAGCGAAGATTTAATTAGTCTAGTTTAGGTTAGATTAAGTTCGGTTTGATAGACTAAAATTTGTACCAGTTTCACTGTTAACTTATTTTCAGACTGAAATACATAAAGTGACTATTCCTTTAGCGTGGCTAAGTACTAGTTTGGAGTTTCCTTTTGATGATTTCCCATTTCCACAATTGTGCGCAAATATTTTCTTTATTTTAATAAGCAATACTGTATTTTCAATTGTTAGTTCTAGTATCTGTGCATATTCTGAGACAAGTAAATTACAATACTTGTACGAGCGCCGACCTCAGTCACCAGAAAGTTAATTAGATTGCTTATTGAATATATGTATGAATTGTTTGCTTTCTAGTATATCCATGTCGGTACCTAACAAACGAAAACTTCATATCCCCTGCAACATACGCTGGCTCTATTATGTATGAAAGTGAACTTCAAGGGAAATTGAGAAGGGGTAATGTTTCCTTTGCACACAACAGTGCGTAGTAATGCAATTTTCTAAAGCCAGATTTAAATCTCGATTCTCCTTCACGTATAGTTGTTTGTACGTACGGTGGTAAGCCGTAAGTAAGTCATTTATAGGAGTAATACCAGACTTCATGCAGGTAATAAAATGGAAACTGAGAAGGAGACATGGACATGAGTGAAGGTGCCTTATGAATATGTAATCTTAGTAAGAAAACGAGCCGCCCAACACCTTCCTCCAGGCAACAGGAGCCTGTTTTCAATTTCGTAATCCTTGTATCTTCCAACATTCCTACCACCACCACCGGCTCCAAAGAACAGAAAATTGAGGCTTGGCTCCTGCGGTTAGTGTCATTTCGTGGTTTATGACTTTTTTCCAGAGCAAATTAGACCCCGAAAATCTTTATGGGATTCCTTCATGGATTGGACCGCGGAATACGAGACGGATGAGATATGAGATGCTCTAGCTGGTTTATGGCTCCAAGTGTGGAAATGGGGAAAAGGGAGGTAATATTTATCTTTCTTATTAGATCTATAAGTGGGGAAGGGCTCGGAATAGAAATGGGGAAATTATGCTGCAATAGCCAGACCTACCAACACCAACTCATGAAATGGCATTACCAGATTTAGTAATTTGTTTTCTCGGCTGGAATAATGAGTTATTGGGAACTCCGTGGCCCCAATCAGAACTTAGAAGGGGTTGTGGGACAATACAGTTCTTCCTCCGTTGGGACTGCGAAGAGAATTCGGCGTGAAAAGCTGTGAAGGTCCTCTGTATTGTTATCTATTTCGCTTTCACTCCAAACAGTTCAGATCCAGATACGAGAGGAAGAGACGACGCTTTTTCTCAAAGCCGAACTTTTAATGAAATTCCTTTTATCATGCTAAACAAAACCGGTTGAAAACCAATATTTTCCTACTCTCAACATTGAGGTAAATGTCATTCATAACGTAGGAAAGGTTGGGCGTAGTAATTTCATACCGCAAAAAGCTTAAGTTTCTACCGGCAACTGGTAACGCCAATTCAAATGCGTTAAATTCAGTTGAATTAGGGTTGTTTGATTTACGTATTTTTGGGTTTGTTTTTGATTTGGTTGATGTTGGTTAAATTGGGAATAAGCTACAGAATACTGCATTCCGCGTAAAAGTTAGGATTGGGCCTAAAGTCTAATTGGGCACATGGAATTCGGAACCAAACCTAACCTAACACTAACAATAATAGGAAGTAATTATTAAATTCTGTATGTACTGTACAGTACACTGTAAATTACTAGCTATGCGAAACTACTACGAGACGGGTACTTTTTTTCTTGTGCGTCCTGTCCTTATGTCCAACCAAGCCCGCTGAATCGCTGCACACATTTTCCGGGACAAGCTACTTCTTTCATTATAGAAAATATACGAGAAAGTTTAAATGCTTACCTCCAGAGTGGCTGTCCCAGTTCTCGGCGGAAGGCCCGCGTCACTGGCCACAATCCTAAAGTAATGGACGTCCATTTTCTCCCGATCCAGCCTCTCCACCGTTGTGATGATCCCAGACTTTGAGTCCAAGGAAAAGAACTGCTGGGACCTGGAGTCCAGGAGGGACGTCATAGAGTAGCTTAAGGGGGAGCCCTCTGGGTCAGTGGCCGCAATCTTGGTAACCGTGATCCCGGCCGGCTGTTCTTCCGGCACTGAGGCCTTATAGAGTGCCTGATCGAAGAACGGAGCCTGATTCCGCATCTCGCGCCGGATCCGATGTATGGGATGCATCTCTAGCCCATTATTCCCACTAATTGAGGATCCGCCTAATCGATGGACGATAAAATGGACCAACTGGTCCCATGAAAGGACCCGCTCATTTCCACGTTGAAGGGAGCAGTTGAGTCGAAGCAGGATCTCGCTCGTGTGGAAGGACTCGAAGAGGCAAAAGTCGGCCTTGAGAACAATGTCATTTGTAGTGGGCTCTATTCCAAAGAAGTGGTCACTGGAAGGGATCTCGGCGGAGAGGGAACAGGCCGACTGAACACTGGCCGGCAGAAACCCTTCCACATTACCTATCACTTCCCAGGCATGATGACAGAACTTCCCTTGGACCGGCAGTGAGACGTAGATGTCGTCAACGGACCGAGCCCAGTGCAAGATCTCTCGATCATTGTACCGAACGGCGGAAAGCGGCCCTTGGCCTTGTACTATAGTCTCTGAACACTCGAGGGACGGCGTGATGACCACGAGGAGTGGGAAGGATATGTAGTCAAACTGATATGACCCTTGGTCAAGACCTAGGCCCGGCGTATGAGCAAGTAAGTCGATATAAACAAGGAAGGAGTTTCTGGGAAGCGTCTGATGATTGTAGCAAGCGTCCAGTGAGCGCTTGAGCTTGAGCTTCCCTTCCTTGTCAAAGTGGACCAAGCGGTGGGCCCATGGCTGGGTCTTGTGATGAGAAACACGATATGCATATGGTGATCTTGATACGTTTAGGTGGCCGGACTCAGTTGGCCGGATCCTAATTTGAGCATCAAAGAGGACCCAACCTTCCACTGCATGGCTCTGTGGTGTGATGACCACGAATCCAGACCCGGGTCCGGCCTGCCACAGTAACACTACTATCCAAAACGGGACAAGGGCCGGAGAACACATGGCTAGCCCTGAATATTGTGCCCTAGCCCAGAGTGCACGTAGTAGAAAAGAAACAGAAGGAGGGCTTATCTTTTCCCAACAACTTCATCGTCACATATTCACACTGTCACTCCCTACGGATTCCGGTATGACTTCTTTTCGGTAGTCAATGTTAAGACCGTCTGGGCCTTCCTCTCTCTTCGGCTCTCGGATGAGGACTGTTGTGGTCAATAAACCGTGGGAATAGGGAATACAGCGTAGTGAGCTAAGCCAGAGTGCCCGGGGCTCTCTGGAGGTAGTCATGCAAGAACGATCTTCGGAATACTCCTCTACACCCTACACAGTACACACTCACCTGTTGGGGAGATTCAACCAAAACTTCAGATATACTTATAGGCCCGGCATGCTGGCTTACGTAAGAAAGAAAGCATTTGGATCAGGCCTACTGGGTGCGTGTTTGGGGTCCCAGACCTTTTCACAAGATTGGATTTATAACGCGGACCCGCAATCACAAACGAACACACTATTGTTTCGGAGTAGGACTCGGCTTACATATTCTAGGACCAAGGTGAATTCCGTATTGGTCAAGGAGAAAAAGTATGTAAGAAGGCTGGAATTGCAATTCAAGCCTAACCTAACCTATGTTGTTGCATCAGAAGCTGAGTTAAACTCGATTTTGTAAAAAAAAGAAGCTCTATATTACTTATAGAATCAGTTGCAATCATACAGAAAATACGTGTGTGAATTATTCTGAGTTCAAATTGTCGGAGTTTAATTTAACATTTAACATTAGCATTTAACATTATTAGTCAATTTCGGCTTTTAGTGTAAATAACAAAAAAAAAGTAGTTCAACTTTAAATTAAAGTTCAGATACCTTGTATTTAATTTAGTATATTTGATTCCAAAATGAATTAAATGTACGGGATGACGCATAAAAGGGACAATTCAGGGCACGCCCCGAACCCTGACGCTTGTTGATCTTTTCCTATCCGGAGGACGCTACGTAAAGTCAAGTCAGTCCGCAAGTCCCTTTTAATCCTAGTAATCCCTTATTCACAGCGTTCCTTCCTTTGAAAAGAAAAAAGTTATTTTTTCCTTCGAGTCCCGGGGTTGTAGCTTGTAGCCTCCAGGCTCAATTCTTGTCGGTTCCCCTCCACCTTAAGCTATCCCTTCCTCTCTTTTATCTGTTACCTGTACAAACTTTTACTCTTTTTCCTACATACTACGTAATAATAAGATTACATGGGATATGGGAACAAACAAAGGCTCAGTTCCGTCCCTTCCGCCGAAATGGTTCCCTTAGCCGACGCCGACCGTGCCTGTAGTCTGTCGTCTGTCGTAGTACATATAATCTACTTCTCTTCCATCCTACACCTGGTAATTACTCAACGAAATAGAAAACTCTCACTCACCCTCCTCCAGTTTCTTCCCATTCAAAACCATCATTAGATCTCGGGGAACTTTTTTCTGAGGATAATGAAAAACTGTAATAATAAGGGTGGGCGGGGGGGAAATTGTCTAGGCCAGAGTTCTACTATGCTGGACTAATTTGGGACGTGGGACTTCTGAAAGGCTGGTGAGGGTAGGTACTCCTCCCCTCGTGGCTGAGGACAAACTAAAGGGATATTAAGGAAGGAGAATTGGGACTGGGGGAGGGAGGGAGTGAATAAAACCGGTACGGAGAAAATACCCGGCCAGGATCCCAAGGAACTTTCATCAGTGGATTGAGCCAAGAACTCCCGTTTTCTACTCTAAAGCCCCGTAAAATTACTCCCCCGGCTTTCACTTTACAGGAGATACTCCTACCATCTAGCAAAACCCGGGTTCTCTGCTCCCACAAATTCAGGCTTCTCTACTTTAACATCCGTAGTTTAGATACATGTTCGTCTCAATTCTTACTGTTTCCTTTCCAACAAATTGAATTGTAAGGCTATAAAACTCTACTAATTGTAAGGTTTTAGGAAGGACTCTACTTTCCTCTGTATCAGTTTTGGAGTCCTTTCGGGAAAAAATCTATAATTTAAACTTTGTAAAACCTAAGATGGAAAATACATAGAGAGTCACAAATTCTTACTGATTTTACCCAGTATATCATCAAGTTGCGAATTGCTTCAAACTCTAATACACGTTTCAACACTTATAGGTAGGCTCAAATACAGTAGAAGCTCTAGATTCTACGATAGGTGTAAAAACAAGTTTAATTAATTATGCACTGTTTTTTTTTCTTTAGAACCTTTTTTATGTTCTGGCTTTGAAACGTTCGAATCTTGCCTTCGGTGTGCCTTAGCCTACTAACAGCTGAACTTTTCAACCATTTGTTCGCCTCTAAGGTTTCTAAACCCGTGAAGGCTCCAGACATATGATTTATTATTATTAACAATATACTATTATATTTAGTCCAGAACGCCCTATCTCTATAACACAGGACGAAAGAGAATTTGTGCAAGCAAACGTACGACCAT
>JAQFZY010002278.1:0-12258 GCA_034696285.1 Hypogastrura burkilli
CGGACAGACGGACAGACGGACAGACGGACAGACGGACAGACGGACAGACGGACGGACGGACAGACGGACAGACGGACGGACGGACAGACTGACGGACAGACGGACGGACAGACGGACAGACGGACACCCGGATCATCCCATAATACCTTTTGATCTAAAACTCCAGTTACCAACACGTATTGGATTTTGTATTGGATATTTACGTTTTTATATGGGTTGGAATAGCCCCGGCCCAAACCACCTGTGGTATGACATAATTATTCGAAAATTTAAGATCTTCCTTTGACTAGCCAAACAAGCCCGCGCTAACGCGGAAAGACTACCTACGTTTTCTAATTATTTCTAGGGTGCGTGGGCCATGGGTGTGTTTGTTTTAGTGGAGCTGCTTATGATGGTGGTCCATGTAACCTAGAAATAATTAGAAGACGTAGTTGGTCGTTCCGCGTTAGCGCGGGCTTGTTTGGCTAGTTATACTAATAATCGTGAAGTGTATGTTCGTCAATAACAGTGTAAGCAAAAGGGTACATGATGCCCATGTTTGACGAACTTGCACATAGTGGAAGTGACGCTCATTAAATACTGCTAAACCATCACCAATTGTCACTGGAGCGGTTTTTGATAAATTTGACGTTAAGCAAGACCTCTACTACACACCTGATTGGGAATTCATAACTGCAAGCCAGGAAATTGATTGAAAAATGTAAATTGAGCAATTGTTCTCGGGTTAGCGGTAAATATACCATGCCGTAGGGATGGATACATACATATAATGATAGTTTGCATTAAATTGTAAATGGAAAAAATTCTACTTTGACTAGCCAACAAGCCCGCCCTCACGCGGAATCAGCAACTACATTTGTTCACATTTCTAGAGTACATGTGCTATCATATTTCAATCAACACCTTTAGGGCTCATGTACTCTCGAAATATGTAGACAATGTAGTTGCTGATTCCGCGTTAGGGCGGGCTTGTTGGCTAGTGTCAAATACATTCGATTATGCTGATGAGAATACACAATAGAAGAGTACACTTACCTTCATTGTCATTTCGTCGTAGATAAAAGGTTAGATGTATTGGACGAACATGCATCTGATGTGTTGCGGACTCGATGTAAGCGTTTAGTTGCTTCAAAGAGTTCTCATTAATTTCCTGTAAATATAAAACGGAAAAAAAAATCAAAAATTAAAAATTGTCGCTTAGAAAAGGCAATCTAACCTGAGGGTGACAGTTTAACAGATAGAAACAACAAGAAAATCTGCTTTCAGCAGCTTTGGACCAAACTGTATAAAAAGAGCTAAATGAAATTCAAAAGAAAACGAAAGACGTTTTAGAAAATTTAATTCTGTTTCGAATGCTGCATTTTGGGGAGCCAAATATTTACTTCTGCTTCTCATCACAAGTATCTTCATAGGAATATGTTTGTTTCTTGTTTCTGTTTCTGTAACACCTGCTCATTGGTTTATAAGCCCATACACGTGACGGTGACGCATTTTAATTTGTCGAAGGAGCAAGGATTTACCATGGTAGTGACTTTGTAAGAATTGAACAAAATATCTGAACAAAGTTTAAAAAATAGAAAAATGAGCAATCGCTTCGAAAATGTTGAAAAAAATCGAAAATGACCGCTGAACAGAGCCATGTTAAATATTTTGCTTCTTAAGCAGCCATAAAACCAGTCCTAAACCTTTTCGAAATTGATTGTGTTTGGATATTTTGAAAGTGCTTCATTGATCTTTTTTTTTTCAAAAGTAATTGTATAATGTGCTTCGCTTAGTTCGAGTTTATACACAAGTGATGCTCGATCTAAATTATATACTATGCGTTGTTTACTTCGAGTTTACATATAATTCGTGTTAGTGTACTTGGTCCGAACGATACATGCTTTGATGGCATAAAAGACCTTCAATTGACAAATGGTTAAACGCTTAGCCGCGCGACCCGTGAAAAGAGCCATGTCAAATATTTTGCTTCTCAGGACTTGGCAGCAAATACTAAGAAACAAGGCATGGAGTGAGCGATAAATTGCATCTTGTTAAGGATTGTAAATGATCGGCCTGAGCGGGTAGAACGATCGCGTCGAAGCGAAGCAGAAATTGTCTTATTATGCTTATTTACATACAAGTAACGACCTCGCCTTCGGCTCGTGTCTTATACATGCGCACGCGGCTCCGCCGCTTAGCGGGTTTGGCTCTACGTTTGGAAGTAATTAGTAAATACATTTTCTTTAGTAAATAAATCTATTACTGAACTCTACAAATGGTGTGATGCTAGCAAGCCATGTCACAGAAACAAAGTGCCTACGAACTGTTATGCTAGACGCTGCAGGTAACATTTAAGAAACAGACAGAAATAGATGGCATTCAGTAACCTTAAGCCCCGGCCGTAACCAACTAATTCAGAATTCTGTGGTATCTAGTAAAAAGTACCAATAGCAGTGTGAAAAGCAATAGAATACTTGCAAATTAAATAACACATCGATTGAAATTTGAACCCATGGTATCGGATTTTGTTCCCCCCCCCCTCTTCGTTATCGTTTAAAACGTTTATGTAGTGCAAGAGCTAATCTTGAAATAGGCTCCAAAGCCACTCCTTCGCCGTAGAATATTAGAGGCGGAACGGTTTTAATGTATTTGAATTTGCTTTGAAGATATGTACTTTACTATCAGGTTCGGGTTTGGCTGGGTCAGACTCAATTTTGGGTTGAAATTAACATTTGCGAGGTGTGACAGTGCCAAGACCTGACAGGCAGGACCACGTTGAGCTGTGCTTGGGCGGTATGTCAAGTCAAAGTGTTGGTGCTGGTTGTTGTTATGGACCATGGAGGAATTAAAAGTGTCAACAAATATCTTTAGGATTTTCCGAAAATGTCAACAAAAGTCTAAAAACTCCGTTGCTAGGGGCCATGTTTTTGGCCCTTAAGGTCTGACCCCTTGACCCTAGTTTCCAAGTTCAAACTGGATCTTCGTATTGGGCATAACTTTCTGCTGGCGAGATTTGGTGGGTCTGGGTTGAGAATTGCGATCAGGATCAATCGGACGGACCAAACCTTGGAGTAATTTTATAATAGTTAGATGAAATCTACGGAGCAGTTTGGGGTGTGACGTGACAGACCCCAAACGTATCATCCCATAAGACCAGTTCGTCTAAAAACCTGCTTTCAGCAGCTTGGGACCAAAAGGTGTAAGTTGCTAAAGATGAAATTCAGTATAAATAGGCCTTGAAAACTGACACTGACGCAAAGTAGACCATACGAATAGCAAAAAAATGCATAGCAAAAATAGCAAAAAAAAACATTCGAAAAATTAGAATGTTTTGAAAAACCTCATTCTCTTTCTCTTTCTGGAAAAAGTCTAACAAATCTGAGTATTTTGAAAAATGCATTCTGTTTCTTTTTCTGGAAAGTCTCACAAATCTGAGTGTTTTGAAAAAATGCATTCTGTTTCTCTCTTTCTGGAAAAAGTCTCACAAATCTGAGTGTTTTGAAAAAATAATGAATGCTGTTTCTGTTTTTCTGAAAAGTCTCGCAAATTTGAGTGTTTTGAAAAAATGCGTTCTGTTTCTCTCGTTCTGAAAAAAGACTAACAGAACCTGCGCGTTTTGAAAAAATGCCTTCTGTTTATCTCTTTCTGAATAAAAGTCTCACGAATCTGCGTGTTTTGAAAGAATGGCTTCTGTTTCTCTCTTTCTGAAAAGTCTCACAAATCTCAGTGTTTCGAAAGTTCGTTAAATACGTTCTGTAAGTTAGCTACTTTTAACTGCATTTTGACATGTCGCTTTACGTCGTTCGAGTTTATATAGAAGTGATGCTTGGTCTATTATGCGTCGTTTAATTTGAGTTTACATATAATACGCGTTCTTAGCTTATACATGAATCGCTTAAATTCATATTATGTTTCTAAAAATGAGAAGACCTTAGTCAACTGCATGAGTGGAGCCATGTCTACAATTTTGCTTCTCAGGATATGACTAGACATACGGTGTAAGGCGTTGTAATGTTAGTATTTTGTGAAGCATGGTATGCCATTCGTTGTATAATAATTTTGGTCTAATAGCGCACATAAAGACCAAAGAAGGAGCCATCAAGCAAAAAGGTTCTTATTATGCATGATTACATCTGAGTTGTACGGAGCAATTTTAAGCGTGACACACGGACACACGGCGTCTAAAAACATTTTGCGTATACGTATACGTATAATTTTTGCTTTCCATCTTTTCAAACTTCAAACCCTTCCAAATGAATTAATTCTTATTTAATTAAAAAGTATAAATTAAATAAAAAATTTAAATTTGACTGATCTTCCAAATAACCGTGTTTGGCATCTTGGTAGGTAAATAATTTAACCCGTTTTAGACGGAATCTTTAGGCATATTACCCATAAGTACCCATACCCCATACATCGAAAAGGAATAGAAGGGGAGCATTGTAAAACTGGGTTACTGCTTTGCCTATTTTCTCAAACGAACTCAAAAGTAAAATTCTTTCAAGGTTTCATTTAGAAAGGGGCAAAAAGGTTTCAGTTTGCAGCGGGCAGGGGGCGGGGCTACAGCGTATTCTGGTGCTTGTCTGTCTGCGCATGCGCCTGACCAACCCTCTGTATCTTCCTCTCTGACCTGACCTATGCCCTATAAGTCTCCAAAGATCATCGAGTCCCCTAAGTCCCTATCTCTGGCTCAAATGCAACCATCTTAACCTATGAGTTGTGTCTTAGGCTTATCTAAGACGGATGATGGTCGGCTGCAGAAATAGATGTCCTCTAGCGTCCTGCACTTGTCCCACGCTTTCCTGGATCGGTGACCCCTTCGTCCCAGGTAGAGTCTCTCTATAGGGTCACTTACGTCTCAGAAGTGATGCCACACCTCACAACCAACACTGTGAGGTCAACAAGGGCCTCTGGACAAAAAAGGCGGACGGAGAAACAAGACGAGACCAGGTTCCACACACACTCACTCAAACTTGTATTTTCTCAAAGTCTGAGTCGGAACTCATCGCGACAAGCGTCCGTTCCAACTTCCCAATCATGTATTGGCATACAATGCCATTATACCTATATAACTAAATGCTACCTGCTACGGCATGGGGCCGTAGTACCTTGTACATATTATATTATGTATAGCCTAAAGATGTGTAACTACAACGCTACCGTAGGCTGTATGACCAGTCCCTGTTCTTAGTCTCCTACTCGACTCCTCTTCTACTCTCCAGGATATTAGGTGGACGGCACAATTTAGAGGATCGAAAACTTCGGTCCGGTCCGTACCCTAGACCCGGACGGCTGACTGGGCCGAAGTTTTCGGTCCTAAAAAAGTTAGGATCGGACCGGACCGAAGTTTTCAGTCCTAGGACCGGAACGTACGGAACACGAGGTGTATGGCTTATATGGTTTAAAAAAAAATACCATCGGCTTCTCGGCTCGAATGGATTAGGCGGTATTGTACAGGTGTATGGCTTATAAAGTTTAATTTCTGATAAACTGTCAGAGTTGGGCAAAATACATGTAATTTGAAAATACTGTATTTGTTGTAATATAGGTAATATTACTATGTTAGACCATGTTTAATGCAATACGAATACTATGCAAGTTATTTAGGACAAGTTCTAGTTGTAGTGAATTCTTCGTAGCTAAGCATCCTTCACGGGATTCCTCCAGATCAGCAAGATGATGATGATGTACTACATTATGTTCTACTGCACATACTGTGCCGTACCGTACTGTGCAGTGCCTGTAGTTCTAGTGGCCGTAAGCTACTAGTATAAATAGTACGATTTAATCATTGAATAAATCAGTCATGAAACCCACTCTATTGGAACAACTGGACGTTGGCTCAATAGTTTTAATAGTATTTCAAATACATTCTTATAGGCGATACAAAGATGGCAAAAACCCTGGTTTTATTTTTTAACACATGGGTTATTGGGTTTTTAGGTTTTATCGTGTTCAAACCAGTTTCTTATAATCGCGTGATACGGATTTCTGACATTAACATGACATAAAATTGATATTACAGTGCTTATGGAGACACGCAAATTGCGGTAGAAGAGATTTGAACTCTAGGTCAATTTTATACAATTTTCCACTTCTCGCTCTGTTGTACGTTAAGAAAGCACAACTCTTCTCATCATATCTGCAACGCGCAACATTAAATAACAACACTAAATATAAATATATGTCTTTAAACGTTTATACGTAAAATAAAATAATGTAACGGCAAATTTCAAAATGGCCTCCAGTAACGGAGTTCACTTCAAGGACAAAAGCTCAAGGCTAACCGGCTTCAAGTGCTAGTAATTCATAAATGAACCACTTGATATATTATGAACTCAAAAACAGTTTTCACACTGATTTGCTAATGTCGCGGTGCTTAAGACGGCGGGTCATCGTCATAATTTCTGTGATCTCTGATGTCACACATTGCCAAACTCCGTTATTTGGCTATGCCAGTTACAACGGAAACAAATAAAACCCGATAAAACCCAAAATCAGGGAATAAAACCCATGGGTTTTACCCGGGTAAAACCCACTGGGTTTTATTTTCCATCCCTGAGGAGATGGAAATGCTTTCAGCAGCTTGGGACAAAAGGCATGCAGATAATGGCAAAAAGTACACTAGCCAATCTTTAAAATAAATGTAAATTTGATTACCAAACAAACAATTACTAAAGACTGTCGTGAAGACACGTTAACCAAGCAACCATATAATTTACTTAGATCAAAGTACATTTAAAGCATCGTTATGAGGGTACCTTATCAGTTAAAAAGTGAAATGCTCAAAAATGGCCCGACAAATTCTTTTTACGCTCTATAACCATTCTTGAATCTCATAACTAAGGATTAAGTACGACCTCGTAAGCACCTACGTAAAGGAATTCGGTATATACATATTTCAAGATCAAGACACAATATACACAGTAGAAGCGCTACAAATTAGATTACACGAAAATGGCCCGATGATTCCTAATTTTCTCGATTTAGCGTCTTAGTATTACCCAAGCCTAAATGAAAAAACGCATATTTTTTAACGTACACAATAACGTACACAACGGCAGGAATATAAGTGGAAAAATAATAGTAACAGTAAAAATACTCACAGTTAGAAATGTATGTGGTACAACTATTTAGGGCTTCATATAACTATGAACTAAAGATTAAGTATAATAGAAATAGTATCCAAGTAAAGTAGTATACATATGTAGGTAGTTTAGTCTAAAAATACTGGGAAATGGGTCGATAGAATTAGTTTGTGCAACTATTTATGGATTCTCGAAGCCGTTAACTACAGATTGACTGTAATAGAAATAGTAGCCATGCTAATTAACGTAGTATGCACCTGCTGGTAGTTAGGACTGTGGAGGTGGTCCGATAGAATTCGTATGTACCTAGTCCGCAGATAAGTAGCGTTAGCAAATAAGCTCTGGATTCGGAGATCGCAAAGAGTTAAATTTGATATTAATAGAAATACAGGTAAATTCTGATTTAGAAAGCAATTCGAGTTTTGGAGATTAATCCCCCGTGCGTCGGCAGGCAGTCAAAGATTTACTCTTCACCCAGCGTTAAAATTACGATTTGTAATTTTTGACATTTTGTCCCACTGGGGGTTCAAATATTTCTTCAGAACCTTGACGCCTGAATATGGTTTAGAAGCGACATTTAGCTTAAGGTTTTGACATACGGTGTAAACCCATGTGTCATTGTTCGAGTTTCCGGGCGCCGAACTCGAAGTTATAGCGCGTCGAAAAAAGACAAAAAGTTAAAAATTGAGTAAATTTTGATGAACTTTGAAACTTTCGCCTGCTGTGGTTACCTGTTGTTAGGTCTCAATATCTCTGGGGAAAAAAGTTGGATGCACTTTGATACTATGTACCATGAAACACCATTCGCATAATTTTGTGCGTTACCGTTGACGCCGCATCCCTCAAATGGTTAGATTACGCTTACGAAAAAGAGTACCCGAGGCCAGAATATTAACTGCCCCCGAACCAGGTGACCAAGAACGACAGGATGTGTTGCACGGACTAGTAGAGCCCAACCGTAGGCTTTGTTACACATGTTGAACGGGAACGACAGAATTGAACTTTAACCCCACGAATACGGTGAATGTTCCTATATTCTTACTGACTTTTTTTTAAATAAAAAATTCTACTCCATACTATTGTTTAAACACCTGCCGTGTACACATATGTAGACAATATTAAAAACTGCTGGTAGAAGTTGCAGCGAAATAGTCAGGGTATTTATTGGAATTAAACCCGTAAAGCAGATTTCCGCCACTAACCCTACTTATCAGCGGACTAGGTACAAATGTCTGTAACAACAGCGTTTGCAGACGGGAAACTGGAAAATTGTGCCGCAGTAAGATTTTATTATTATTTAATTTACTTTTGATGTAATACATATATAAATTTACTCATGGATGAGTGTTCTTTCATAGATAAGCATATATGCGTGTTTAGTTATTACATCAGTTTCGACGATTGATCTAACTTGTGTGTCATCGTACAGAATCCATTCTCCAGATGCACTATCCTTAATTGTAGACGTGTATGGGCCAGCTTGTGAGGTTCCTGTATGGTTCGCGATAGACTGTAGCGAATATTTGCGGTAAACGCCTTGCTCTGGAGAGGTACGTCCACACAAAGACGTCAGATTTTTCTCCTCCGTGACAAAATCCACCAAGCTGTAATATGAGATTGGCTGGAAGGTTGTCGACCTGGGTGGTAAGATTGAACTGGTGCTTGAAGTGACAGACAGGACAAGACTTCGGTTGCGTTATCGTAGCTGCCAGATATGTCCCAAGCATTTCGGACAATTTCACGGGTGCATTGCCGTTTGCGACGTAGAAAGGTAGTGACCAGGATGTCCTTTGTCGAGACGACGGGGGTGCGCAGAGAGAGGATGTTTCAAAATTGGACTGCGTTACTCGGAAGCTGTTGGGTATTACATCCGGGGTTAAACTGTGCAAGGTAGCGTCCAGGTGCAGCCTGTTCATGAGAGTTTCCGTGAATTCAAGGATGTCATGCTGCTGAGTGTTGCTAAATTGAGACATAAATTCAATTAACTTTGACACATCATGCTTTTTCGAGTACAAAATACGTTGGAACAAGGTTTGCAAAGCCGAAAAAGGGCAACGTAGCTTCGCACAAGCGAGTGTCGGAATCCTGCATTCCGACATTTTGAACTGCAGCATTTGCAAAACACAAGTTTCTTCCCAGTTACTTGATGGCCACGGGAATGCTGACTTGTGTGATTATTGGGTCAAGCCGTAAGTCAAGGAGTTGTTGAACGGCGTCATCAACTGCTTCTGCGGCCGATGTCGGGGAAGCCCAATAAACACGGATGGGCTCATGATGGCTTGATAAACATAAGCTTCCAGCCCATGTATCCCAGAAAATATACAAGTTGTTGTACAAGCTGACGGCAGACGAGATGGTAACGCAAGGGAAGTCAATCGATCAATCAATCGAGAACCAGCAACAGTATTGAGGTCCATATTAAAGTCGCCTGAAACTAGATTAAGGCTCACCACAGAAGACATCTGTAGCATTCATTTTTCCAATAGGGCAAATGTTGTCTTCAGAGAATTATAAACGTATGAGAATAACATCCATTACTGCGATTGCTGTGAGTTGGACATGTACTTTGTCGACTCTCCGAAAGTGTTAATGCAGAATCTTTCCTCCGATATTGTTCAACATGCATGCAGTGCCGTGTCCTGTATCCTTTTGTTGAGTGACATTTGTGCGACGAAAAACGCTGTATCATTGAATTCGGAGGTCTTGCTGTTGCCTAGTATGGGT
Organism: Hypogastrura burkilli; assembly: GCA_034696285.1. NCBI lineage: Eukaryota > Metazoa > Arthropoda > Collembola > Poduromorpha > Hypogastruridae > Hypogastrura > Hypogastrura burkilli. The sequence continues at coordinate 9,795 of JAQFZY010002278.1, forward strand.
CTCCACAAGTGTAACTACGCTTGACAAATGTTGAGATTAATGGCTTAAGGTCATTTATGTGACGACTAAAATGCTGCATGTTGAAAAAAAGTAGGGATCGCATCCCATCTCTTGGTGCTGGGGTCGCACGATGTGAAAGTATTACTGGATTGGATCCTAAAGCTTTATATGCTTGTATAATACAGCATTAGCTTCTGGAACCCGCTTTGGCGGTACAAAGTCTCCTTGAAACCACAGCCCGTTCGATGATCTGGCTCTACTGCAGCCGAAGTATAGCAGGCTTCTTGGTATACCTTTGTAGACAGCAAGGACCATTTGAACATAGGTCTGACTCTGGGACTTGTGTAGTAATTGCCTCCGCAGGAGTCAATGGAAATTGAGTTCGGACTACTCGTACTTGTCTTCCGTCCCAGTATTTTACATTGAATTTTTGTAAACCTATTAGTGTCCAACTATCCTCAACGAACGGTGGCTTGGAACCACGATAACCTGCCCTTGCTTTCGCTTCAGTTTTTAAATTAAGAAATTCCATCCACACAGTTATGGGAACAAACTTAACACCAGCTTCAGTTCTCACTGATTAGCAAGACACGTATTTTAAGATTCCAATCGCCCCGTTGTTTAATGGATTTCTTTAGCAGCAGCTCATATGCTAACCCTTGGGCGTCTTGTAAGGGGAGTCCTTTTGCTTCTGACAGAACGTTCTCGAGAAGGTTCGTCCAATATGCCATTTCCTTCTATTGCATCTTTTGCTTATGAGAGCACACCAGCATCGTTGTTCTGATTTAAGGAGATGTCGTTGTGTCGCTTAATTGCACTGCCTTAGGTGTAGAAGTCTTATAACGTTTTCGGGTGGTTGGTTGTCTGATCTTATTTCTCGACTTTTCATCAATCGATTGTCGACTTCAGCCATTACACCGATAGCCATATTTGCAAGGGCGGTAGCAAATGCGGGATCCCCAGCTTGCCGCATAATCTGATCGAGTTCGTAGAATCGAAAGTTTTCCCACAAACTTGAACCAGACAATGACGAGATACTATTTTTCATCGGGGAAAATATATATCCGCTGGCTATTAGCGGCAACTACCACAATTCACCAAGAAACATAACCGACTGTACCCCGAATAGTTCAATTGAGCGAAAGATTTGCTGCAACCGATCGTGGATAAAGATGAGGTGTTGGTTGGAGATCATTGATACTTCATCGCACACAACCAATTTGATCCCGAAGAACTTTGAAGCCATCTCAATTTTGATATCCTAGCTCAATGGTCGCAGTTCAGGGTTCAGGGATTGCTGGTTGAATGGATTGATGGTAAACGCTGAGTGGAGCGTCGTACCATCAATGTTGAAGGCAGCTATCCCGGTAGGTGCATAAAAAAGAGACAAAGCGTCTGGTCTGTTTCCGTGACACGATAAGCAGTAGCGTGTCAAGGATTGAACTATTTCTCTTACAGTTGTACTTTTTCCAACTCCAGCGCCTCCGCCCAGGTACTCAAATATCTGTTTACCAGACTTTACTGAATGGAGAGTATGGAGAACGAAGTTTCGCTGTTTAGGATTGAGAGACTTCATGAGCTCTTCATATCCCGGTTGAAGCATAACATCTGGTAAAGCGAACAGTTCCCTAAGAGGCGAGATCTTTTGAGAATTTGCTTTACTCTTATTTTAGATAGTATTATCAGATTGGAGTTTAATGAATTAGTTACGTACCTCCCATATCGGCCATACCGCCTCTCATACCGGCCATAATGCCTCCCATACCAGCCATACTGCCTGCCATACCACTTCCTAGCATTACCAGCCATACTGCCTGCCATACCACCTCCCAGCATTACCAGCCATTCTGCCTGCCATAGCTCCTCCCAGCATTACCAACCATTCCACCTCCCATCCCACCGATACCAGTGATACCATCTATCTCCCATACATACCAATCATGTCACCTGCACCTCCTATCCCAGCAATACCAGACATATACCACCTTCCATCCCGCCCAGCAACCCAGCCTCGGACACAGTGAGTGATACATAGAAAGACTAACTTATATAAGAGGATTGTAGTACATTTACAGAGTAATTTCTACATACAAGCCTATTTTAGACTATAACGTCCAAGAAATGAATGTTTTGAGAATTTTCCTTCTGTTTCTCTCTTTCTCAAAAAAGTCTCATAAAACTAAGTGTTCGGAAAGTCTGAAATACGTTTCGTAAATCGGATACTTTTAGATGCAGTTTGATATGGCGCTATACGCCGTTCAAGTTTATATACAAGTGATGCTTTTGGTCTACCATTCTTCGTGTAATTTGAGTTTATCTAACCATTATATAATTTCTATCGAATTTGGGTCGACTTTTCGTTGTCGTCACGTTTCCGGCCCCATTTTTCAACCCAGACCCACCAAAATTGGCGTACAAAAAGTTATGACCAATCCGGTGACGACATCGGTGGGGTCAGAATTTT
>JAQFZY010002279.1:0-12256 GCA_034696285.1 Hypogastrura burkilli
TCCGAGATTCAAATAGATTCAGTTACCCAGCCCGTACTTATCGACACAGGAGCTTCCATTTGTGCAGTAAACCCCGAAATCCGAACACCTAATTCTATCGTTTACCGTAACCCAATCCCACCCTTTCATTTTAAGACGTCAATCGGTAATTCAGGTGCCAATTGTGTCAAAAAAATTGTTACCATTCGTTTCCACTTAAATTTCATGCTATTTTATTGGAGATTTTTTGTAGTCCCCGGATTATCCAGTCGTATCGTGATGGGTATGGATTGGCTCAAAGCTAATGAAGTTCACCTCGATTGTTTCAATCAACGAGTTGTTTTTGGCCACATTCCGTCCAGTACTGTACAATTATCATACCCTCAAACCCCCCAAATACAAAGTTTATCAGCAACTCCCGTTACCGAGTTCCCAGTACCCAAGGTCAATACTAAAAAATTACACCCCCGGAAGAGTCAACCTCCACCGACTCAAATTCCCGAAATTATTACAAAAGCTTTGCGTTCCCTCAAACAAACCCGTAATGATTGTTCAAACCGTGTTATAGTCAACAAGTCTTACATAATCGCAGCCACACTAAAAGACGTATAGTCGTCATTTGCCCAAATACCACCGAGACAGACATAGTTATTAAAGCAAATCCCGCCCTCCAACACCTTAAACAAGTAGCAATTGGCAATTCAATAGTCTCAGTATACAACGGTTGTGCCTATACATGGGTGACAAACCTGACCTCTAGACAAGCTAGACTTACAAAATACACTGTACTAGGGACTTACGAGTTACTCGAACCACATTCCGCTAAATGTGACATGTCAGACATCGAACTTCGACATTCCCTTCGTATAATTGACGAACACGAAAATTACGATACGATAGCCTAGATAAATTCCCTAGAAGCCCCCGATAGATCCGAGTACATATAGTTTCAAATTGGAACACATGTAGCTGACACCCAAAAAGAGGAAATATTCCTCCTTATCGACGGCTACATTAACATTTTCTTTTTCACACCCGATAAAGTAGGACAAGCCATTGGTACCACCAATAAAATCAACCTAACTGACTTAACACCTATCAGACAAAGAGCCCCAAGAATACGCCGACGACAACGAGTCAAGGAGCGCTGAAAAGCGACTCGGACGAGCTTTGCCTTATGCTGTTGCTGAAACAGAAGAGATCCAACGCAAAGCCAAAGAGAAGCACGACTTGGACACAAACCAGTCGTCTACCTACCAGGAACCCTCGTATTACTACTAAAAACAAATCGGAAGAAAGGCGAAGTCAACAAGTTCAACCCCAAATGGAAAGGCCCCTATGAGGTCATCAAACACAAACATAAAGATTCGAACGTGGAACGTAAACTCCCGAACCCTCATGGAAGACCGAGGAAAGCAATAGTCACCAAATACGATGCACACGTGTCACAGATCAAACCCTACTAACAGCCTTACCGTACCAGCATCGTCTCAGACCACGAGACATACACTGAAAGCCTCGACAACGAAAAATCCTCGATACTGAAATTCTCGATACGGAAAACTTCGACATTACAAACAATGACATAGATTCCAGACCTACCGAAGACCACACCGCCGATCGAGCGCCGATCTAGACGCTCTTTTAAACTAGCCGAAACTATTTTAGAGCAATCTCCTCTTTTATATGCACCACTGAGTGATAGTTCTTGCTCTACTAATAGCATGCCACTAACCACTAATTGTGACCTCCCGTCACTCACAGATCAACCTCGTAATTCTGACAGTTCATCGGTCACCCCTCACACCGATGAACTGCCAGAATTGACCCCTTAAACGGAACAAAATGAAAGACACCGGAAAAACAAACCACGGAAGACGAAACCGATGAATTGGTTGGGAATCAACGACCACTAAGATAACTCACTGCGCTAACCTAACGACTGACTATACCTCCAATCCTCTAATCCCTTTCTCGATATATCCCAGGCCGTTTCTCAACCCAACATGCCCCCCCCCCCGAACGAAGAAATGGAGTGAGAAGACGTAGGCAGAGACAGTACGCCTGAGCGAGGAGTATGTCCTCATCTTGGAGACCCCGCCTCGTCCCGGACCATCAAGACCAGGCCATTCACGCCAAACAGACGCAGCCTCTTGACGACAGCACCACGACCTCACAACCGCCAGGCAGTGCCAGTGCCAGTCCCAGCATGCAAGTTCGGTTTTTCAACCAAGAAAGATGGCCCCTCAACGTTAAAAGCCGCACGCGAACGCCGGGAAGCCGCCCGCGCCCGGAAAAGAGCTATAGAGACAGCAACAAACGCCCGGAATAGGGAAAAGCGAATCGTACTGGTTAGAGCACAAGCCAAGGCCCGTCAAGAGCGTCGAAGACGCGAAGAAGAAGCTCTCCAAGAGAGAAACAGACAACGACAGGACCGAATAGCCAGATAGGAGGAGAAACGCAAAATCCGAGACAGAGAGGAGCAACAGGCCCGCAAGAGACCCATCTCAAACCGTCTCCTAAAGAAGATAGACCGGCTCTCCTACCGGATTTCGCCTTACGCTTCAATGGTTCCGAGGAACTTTGAGTACGAGCGTCAACCGAAGTCTGGCTCAACGCGCCGGTCCAGGAATCGTGACCACCACCGCTCAAAACTAAAGGCAGTCCCCCGGAACAAGAAGCATTACCGTCGCTCATCACCCACCAAAGGACGTGAGCAGGAAGGACGAGGGAAGCAGAACGCCGTCGTCCATCCAGCCGCCAGAGAGCTTACTGCAGCCCAGAGTACAAGCGCCGTACAGCAGCCGACAAAAGAGATGAGCGTGAACGGGAACTTGAACGTCGCCGCCCAAGTGACGGCGCTGGAAGAGCCCTACGCGACCTCCGCTCCATCAAGGTACAGGAGCCAAGAAAGTCCGAAGGTCCCCACTACCGAGAAGGTGCTCACCTGTGTTCCACTCCAAACCGCTCCTCAAATCCCTGATCTTCTCGACACCAGACGGGATTATTATATGCTACACGTGCCACCGGATCGGACAAAAGCATAAACAATGCCTTCTCAGCGAGCACAACCGCAGCCAACCTCCAGCCTGCTGATTCCGTTCCGCTCCACAACCAATGACGATTTTCCTCTCTCATCATTCCACCTAAAATTGATTCACTCTCTCCTTCCTATCATTCCAAGCCACACCATCCTGTACATTCCAAATATGTACCTATATGTAGACTCACCCACCCTCCACTCTTTCCCGCCATGACTCATTCAAACCAGTCGGCTCTGCCCTCGTGTCTCACTACACGAGGCTGACTGAGCCGAGCTGCTCGTCGAGTCCCACGGCCGGGAACGGAGCAGGCTGGAGAGCTACAGCCTGCCCCGCTCCCGACCGAACACGAACAGACCGGCTAGCGTCAAAAGTAGTTGGACGCCGCTCCAGAAAACAACACAAGTGTATTGTTCCTCGGCCCTCTGTCGTCTTTCCTTTCTTTCCGTCTATGATGACCCTTTAGGTCACCTTCGCCTTCTCAGTTCGGACCTCTCGGTCCACAGTGACAGTGTCAGTGTCGGAACCTGCGTCTTCAGGACCCGGGAGCCCCCGTCTTCGAGTTCATCACCTCTGAAGTCCCCGTCCCCTACCAGGAACCCCCGTCATTTGTGTCATCAAGGGCCGCCTGACTCTCTTAGACTCGTGTAGGGTCCAGTTGACTTTGACGTCCACTTAAATCTGGTTTTGATGTCAAAAGATTACCAATTGTGGAAAGACAAAACGATTTTTATTATACAAGAACACTTTAAAATCATAAATCAGAATCACGGAAAATTTTCAAAATCAAAACCTTTTTGGCGCAGAAAATATTAATTTAGAAATTAAGCTATTTTGCCCATCCCTGGCTATCTCCATGCGTAGTTCGGGTGTCATATTCCGAAGACAATAGTATTACGGAAGTAACTAGTCTACGTACCTTGACGATCCTTCGAAGTTAGGTCCTCAGCCTCAAGGCTAATAGTTATTTAATTTAGGCAGGTTGGGATGAGAGAAGGGAATCTTTGTGCACGTAGCCAAGGACGATGAAAAGATGAACTCAGTGTGTGTAATTTTTAAGAAGTGAAAAAGGATTTATTATGTTACTTTTTTCTAACTATTATAAAATTATGATCGATTTTGTACGCGTTCAACGATACAGGTCGCATTTCTCAACCAACGCCAAACAAAATTGTCACACCAAAAGTTATGAACAAAACACAGGACCAGTTCGGTTGACAGATTTTTAAGGTCAAGGGGTCAGTACCTTAAGGGTCAAAAACATGGGCCCTAGCAACGCATTTTTTAGACTTTTGTTGACATTTTCTGAAAATCCTGAATGGATTTGTTGACACTTTTAATTCATCCATGGTCCATAATAACAAACCAGGACAGCATTATTAAATCACTTTGACTTGACATACCCCCAAGCACAACTCTACGTGTTCCAGGTCCTGGTCTTACCACTATCACACCTCGCAAATGTTAATTTCACCAAAGGGATTGCCCGGTTTTGAAGGTTGGTTGGTGTCGGGTGATCGATGGATTTGAGTCTAATCCAAACCCAAAGCTGATAGAAGAGTCTTCAAAGCAAATTCAAAGAGATTGGAACCGTCCCGCCTCAAATATCCTACGGCACAGCAGTTAATGCACTATAGCATTAGAGCATATTTCAAAATTCGCTCTTGCACTACATAAACGTTTAAACGATGACAAGATGGAGGAGCAAAGTCCGATAAGATGGGTCTGAAATTGCGATTGATCTACTATTTCATTTGCAAGGATTCTATTGATTTTTTAGTACTTATTACTAGATACAATCAATTCTGGTTTACTTAGGACCCGGTTTCGGGTTTACTTAGGTTTGCACAGTAGATAACACAGTTCACAGTCGCTTGAATCGAAAGAAAAATAATGCAAAATACAAGTAACGACCTCGCCTTCGGCTCGTGTCTTATACTTGCGCAATCGGCTCCGCCGCTTAGCGGGCTTGGCTCTACGTTTGGAACTAATTAGTACAAATATTATCTTTAGCAAATAAATCGTTTACTTAACTCTACAAACCTACTCAGGTTCTTGAATGCCTTCTATTGCTGTCTGTTTCTTAAGTCTTACCTGCAGCGTCGAGCAGCACAGTTCGCAGGTACTTTGTTTCTGTGACATGGCTTGCTAACATCAAACTATTTGTAGTGTTAAGTAATCGATTTATTTGCTAAAGAAAATATTTGTACTAATTAGTTCCAAACGTAGAGCCAAACCCGCTAAGCGGCGGAGCCGCGTGCGCAAGTATAAGACACGAGCCGAAGGCGAGGTCGTTACTTGTATTTTAGAAAATTTACTGTGAAAGAAGTTTATTCTACGAAGTTTTAAGTTAAATAAATGTAGTAAATGCCATGGAAGGAGGGAGCATTTGAAGGAGACTCGTTATTATCGGCCCTTAGCTTTTGAACAGAATAAGGATGGGGGTCTGGGTGAGAAGTTGCCCTTACTCTTTGGACTGAGTCCTAAAGGGCTTATACTTATTGGTTTGAGTTTTCAGGGGCCCTTACTCGTTGTCCTGAGTCCTAAGGGGCTATTATTATTTGGCATGAGTCCTAATCTTAGGATTAAGATATAGTTCAACATTTTTGGTACTCGGGACTGGTAGGAATTTTAAAAAGAATGCGTCCAACTTAGAAAAATAAATATTTTCTGAGTATTTTAAAATTCGTTTTCATTCCAGGAAAATGCCACATTACTCTAATAATTATATGAAATAGCTAGGAACAAGGTCCAGCGGAGCTAATTCGTGCGAATGATAAAGGTCACACAACCTAGCAAGTATCTTAGCGTTTTGTCTACATATAATGTAAAATACATTTGGAAAAAGCAGGATACCTTGAGCCTAAACTCTCATAATGACCTGGAATCTCATAATGGCCTGGAATGAATTTCTACAGGTTGGAGGTGTTCTGTGTTCTTATGCTCTTTAATACAAGGGACAACTAATAGGCGAGCAGAGTGCCAGATACGAGTTGTATGTATGGTACTAAAATTTACAAACCACAAAACTACAATTTCTATTTACGTCTAGGGTACATGTGCGATGGTCGGGGTTAGTTTATCGTTATGTTGTGGAGAAAAGATGGTAAGGTTTAGTATGATTAGAGAATAAGTTACCGCATATGCATGTGGTTTACAGCGCCCTCGTTTGGGGATATGGCTTGGCCCTTAGGGCCTCTTTTGTGGTTATCGTCTGGCTCTGTGTCCCTTGGGTCCCCCATTTGGGGTTATAGTCTGGCTCTGTGGCATGTTAGAGTCTACTAGGTGTGCTTGTCTTTACACTTCTTCTTCGTTTTTTTGAGGATGTGGAGCACTAGGAATAATAATTTCGACAGTTTGAATTGAATTGTATCATTTAGACCTCGTTTTCCAGCTTTTATGCGTCATTAATTTTTCGCGTACGAAGAGCCGTTTTGCCGGAAAGTGCTCTTCAGCCTTTTGGAGAGCTGCGGAAATGCATACCCTACGGGAGGTAACTTTTCCGCCTTTATTTACGCAACCTAAAGGTTAAGGTTGCCAAGGAAAAGTTAAACCTCACCGCTCAGGGAATAAGAATCGCAGGGTCAACCGATTTCGTGGACGGTTTGACACCCCAGGATCCGCAGCTGGACACGCTGGTCCGGGACCTGCACCTTGTCATCGTGCCCACCGACATGAGGTACCAGATGATGCACCCTTAGCTCTGCGAGTACCACCAGGACGGCTGGAATTCTGGGAGAGCCTCTAGTTATTTTAAATATGCGTTTTCTTTTAATTCCTACTATTCTAACATTTTTGATGAGGAGATCAACTAGTTAGTGGGAGGATGTATATTACATCCTATACCCATATAGAAAGGGCTCAGAGTATTTTTATAAGGAAGGGACAGTACCGCATTCCTTCCCTTCCTGTTTTCCTGCAGCGTAAGTATATATTTTTTGATACAAGAACAATAGCTCAGCACCTGTAGCCAGTTATAGCCAGTTTCCTGTGGACCGGATTTTGTGAATATCCATCAGTCCCTCCCGAACAGCCATAAGCGTCCAAACACTGGATTAGGCCTTCCTCCTCAGAGCCCTACGATAACTCTATATGGGTTTCGCTCCACTTTCCAGCCAAAGGCGTTCAGAGAGAGGACACTTGGCATAACGGTACTCCTACCGAATAAAACTATGACGATGATACATTAAGATGAGAGAGTGCTGCGTTTCATTCTTTTTCATGAGGCACACACATATGGTACAGCCTGTATCAGTCGGGTTGACCGTGGTTGACCTCTTCGAGGTCACCACGTGACCCCCAAGGGTCTAAATCGGAAATTCATTCCTAGCATATGACGCTGCATTGCTTGGGGCATCCAAATCCGTTGCTAACTCGAATTAGCCTCGGGCGTTCCTTCCGGATCATCCTGGGGTCGTGGGGCTACCGTTATGATGATACGTACGCTCATTTTGATATGTCACATGGCATGGTGTGTTCGGGTTGACCGTGGGGGACCTCTGCGAGGTCACCACATGACCCCAATGGTTCCAAATCGAAAATGTATTCCTAGCATATGACCCTGCATTGCTTGGGGCATCCAACTCCGTTGTTACCTCAAATTGACCCCGGGCTACCCTTGCGGGTCACCCTGTGGTCGTGGGGTCACCGGTAGGCTGCAAAACTGGTTTGACAACTTTATTCATGATCCCCCGGCCCATATGGTCATTTTGATATTTGTCACATGACCTCGTGTGGTCCGGTTGACCGTGGGTGACCTCTTCGAGGTCACCACGTGACCCCTAAGGGTCCAAATCGAAAATTCATTCCTAGCATATGACGCTGCATTGCTTGGGGCATCCGATTCCGTTGCTAACTCGAATTCGTCTCGGCCGTTCCTTCCGGATCATCCTGGGGTCGTGGGGCTACCGTTAGGCTTGAAAACTGGTTTGTCATTACACAACTATATTCATGATCCTTAGGTCCGTACGTTCATTTTCTGATACAAGTAAATTGACCTCTCCAGCAGTTTTGTAATTAGCCAATTGCCGAGCATTGGAGACCAGCCGCTGTAGAAAAGGATGTCTCCCACTTGTTGATAGTATGTGGGAAGTGCAGTTTGCCAACTAATTTCTTCACGCCCAGCCTTGTGCTCGACAAATTCCCAGAGTTGGACCAGTCTAAGGACCGGCATGAGTAGGTTTCCACCGATCAAGCATTGTGAAACAACATAATAGAAACAGTTACCGTCGGCAGAAACATAAACTGTCGTGTACTGAGCCAGCATTTGAGGGGATACTTCCGCCGAGATTCTTAACTCAAGGTTTTGAGACCTGTATCTGGCCAACGTAAATTTCCGTAAGGCCTGCAGGATATACAGAATTTCCTCTCGGTGAGTCTGGAGAATTGAACGCAATCCAGGAAACCTGCGTTCGATCAACGGAAGACATACTCTTAGCTGCATTAGCACCCCAGCTGCAAATGTGATCATCTGCCGGCGCTCTGCCTGGACTATGTTTGAGTCGTTGTTCAAACGCATTCGTTTGACTGCATGTTCTATGTTAGCATCATCCTCTGCCCTTCGTCGACCGCCTGTTGGACTAGGCTCAAGTTGTAGGCCAACGTTTTCTGTTCCCAACGCCGTTTGCTCTGTTTCAGATTCCCATTCGGATTCAGAAGGGTCTCCTCTGTAAGACCAGTTAGAAACTGGCCTGCAATCCAGCCTCTGTCGAGGCTTTTTGGCCTTTTTGGATTGGGCAACCGAGTCCAGGCGTAGTCTTTTGAGTGCAGCCTCGAGCTCGGGCTCCGGTCCCGTTTTTCTCTTTTGGAACCCCATTGGAGGCGGACTAGTGTCCATTTTAATGTCCCCCTCTGAGTCAGAGTCGCAATGAAGTTGGACGTCAAAGTGTGCACGATATTGACTGAAAGCCAGTCCTGCTACCTGCTCCCCGTTGGCCAAAGCTTCGTTAGGCTCTGCTGGTACAGGTTGCATTGGTGGTGGATGTATCGGAGCGAACAGAGGTTGGGTAGGATCTTCCAGCACAATTCTTTCCATCATCGCTGTGGCTCTCTCCCTGCCTTCATCGAGCTCATCGGCTTGCTTTGGTACGGCTTCCCGATTCCGCCGTGGCTCATACAATGGGAAGGCATCGTAAAAGGCAGGTTGGATAGGCCAGTCCTCTCGGATGACATTATGGTCATCCATCCATTTTAGGAGCCGCTTGAAGTACGGATTTAGAAATATCTTGTCCGGCCGGAAGTTGAGCAGGTGGAGCTGTTCAGGTGTTTTTGTACGAGACAATGCTACGTAGGCCTGGCCGGATTCCCAAAAATGCTCGTCAAGGCTTACATAGACTTGACAGTCGAGAGTCCGACCTTGAACTTTGTGTACAGTTCTTGCCCAGCCGAGTTCGAGTAGGAATTGGAGCCTTATGTACACGTTGTTGTGGAACTTGAGGAATTGACGCATAGCTGTGAGCGGGATACTTTTCTCCCCGTCTAGGGACTCAATTATAAGACACTTGCTGTGCTCATTAATGGACTTGACAATTGCAAGCGTCCCGTTGTACCACCCGTTCTTTGGGTCCAAGTTTCGGGTCAGCATCACTTTTGCCCCTGGTTTTAGTGGAAGGGATTCCGGAAGAGCGTATGTGCAATTCTTTCGTACTGGGGCAGCAGTTGCACTGTTTGGAAGGATTGGCGTGCCGTCGGACTCTTTGTCCTCGGCAAGGAATGTGCACAACTTACAATGCATCCTACTCAGGAAGTTTTCATTCCACCGTTTAACGTCCGCCCTCTTCGACATGATGAAAATGGAACAACTCAACAGATCCCAAACTTAGAAAACAATATTTATGACTTCATCTCTGAAGCTGGGCGTCAAGAACTGGCTCAACTCATTGCCTTGGCACAACGACGACTTGCTGAACTGGATCTCGGAAACTAAACTGGACTATTGACGCAGAACACTAATACTTTACACGTGTATTGTATCTACTGATAACTTACGTGTGCGAGATGTGCATGACATTTTTGTATTTAACTCGGCATGTAGATTTAGGTATCCTTTCTGAATTGACTGTTAGTGAATTCTAATTTATAAGGAGTAAATGAATGCAATATCTGCATAAAACGAATCACAACAGTGAAACGAATCACAAGAGTGAAACGAATCACAACAGTGAAACGAATCACAACAGTGAAACGAATCACAACAGTAAAACCAATCACAACAGTGAAACGAATCCCAATGCCGTTTCGAATCACTTAAGTTAGTATACCACCGATTGCTGATCCTTGGTGGTACAAATTGAACTCCAAGTTAGTGTAGAATACGCCACAAAGAGCAGACAAATTTTACTAACTACTCGCAAGCCTTACAAAGAAGCCCGCGTTAGTTGGATTAGGATTACACATGAAGTGTTGAAATATAAATCATTCACTAACATTCTGCACGTGAACAAAAATAGGGATTGGCAACATTGAATGGAGTCACGATACTGAAATGAATCATAATATTGACAAAAGAATCATCATTGACTCAAGCTTACCAAATTCCCGCCAATTAATGAACTGCTTAGAATTATTGCTTGATTTAGTACATTTCAGTGTATTGGAATACGAAGCTAACTTTATTTGGACCCTGGCGACCCTAACAGGTGTCGTAGGGGGCCATAAATTTCCCGGATTATTGTAAAAACTATTTGTAATCTGTATTCATGCTCACCCGGCTCATATATGTATATATTATAATATTGTCGCAATATTTTAACTCCTATTTTAGTCTCATTTAAGCATGCCTATCCGTGCAGATTAACAAATTATACAGATTAACTCTATCTAGGCCTTAGCAGGCTCATTACACTTAACAAGATATTCAAACATTCAAATAGCTTACTGCAAGGTCCTCCTGAACCTTGAAAAACTGTAGGCGTCTAAGCGGGGTTGATGTGTTTACGCGGACCCGCGGACGGGAAACAACACTTCACTATATGAACAGCTTGGGTAGGGATCACGTTGCACAATGTATAAAATAGGTTTTAGTCACTTTAAACAAAATGAATAGTTCGGATCAGATTCCGAAATGGGCAGGAACCAGGTAACGCAATGTATCCGGGATGGGCGGGCTGCTTTACGCGAAGTAACTCCGGTGAGGTCACTTGACAAATCACAAAAATCACTTTACTAATCACCAAACTTAAATTGGACGCTAAAAATCCAAAAATCCTCAATCTAAAATCAAAAGTTATAATTTTGAACTAACACTAACACAGTGATACACACGACAGGAGATGGCATACACACAACAATCCCAGTGAAATATTTTTTAAATAGTGTTATAAGCGTTATTCCAAGTATTGAAATTTGCGGCAAGTAGCTTTCTTATGCTGCAAAGTTAAATTGAGCCGGGGAAATCATGTCCAAACTTGTTTATGATGACAGAGAAGGCGGTATTATTAAAATCTACCACCGTTCAACACCACCAGCACACCCTTGACATAGGCATGTAAATCATGATTATGTTTTGCCACGACAAATAACTCGTGTCCAAAGGTTAGGGGTAGTTGGCTTGGAATAATTAATTGGGTTATTATTTAAATACTTTTTAAGGAATAGTGTTATTTCAAAACCCATCGGGATATCATGTAAGGTGGGCTGTGGTCAGGGTGTTAGAGTTTGGTAGGCCTGATCTCTGCTAATAGTATACATCGTAGTAGAACTACTTGAACTTGAGTTTAGGGTAAAAACATATTAGTTTGTATCGACCCAGCACCAGCAGCCTCCCCCTCCGGTGACCCGTAGTAAGTGAAGTGCCACGAAAAGTAAATTCGGGCAAAAATGGTTAGTCGTAATTTGGGAGGGGGAGGGGGTCGTTTAGTCCGAGACTACATTCACCGGCGGCCACCGAGAGAAAACCGTCAACGTGTGTCCGATGTTCGAGCTAGCCGGCCTCACGTAAGTAAAATAGCAATTTCACAATGCAAAAATCTATGTTCACCTGCTTAAATTATTCGCTGTGATTTTTGAAAGCGGAATCAAGTTTGTTCGCAATTACATAATGTCATTTAATTTAATATTTGCAGCCTAATCAATTCAAGCCTATATATACTGTCCACGTTGTAGTACACGTCATGATCACACTGCTCGTTTATGTACTTCCCGGGCATGTCAGCGACGACGACTCTTCATACGTGGACAATGTGGTCAATGTCGGACGCCTGTCTCAGGTAACTAATAATACACCATATACAGCGTTG
>JAQFZY010002280.1:0-12254 GCA_034696285.1 Hypogastrura burkilli
AGCCAACCTCGCTAAGCGGCGGAGCCGCGTGCGCAAGTATAAGACACGAGCCGAAGGCGAGGTCGTTACTTGTAGTACATATACATATGTATATTCCTCACGTCACACGTACACTTGTTAAAGTTATCCAGCTCCGTATATTTTGTCTTTGCTATGTAGAACTGAAGGAGCTCGGGATTTCTAAAATTGACTATGTCATATCATCACACGGGCATCCGGACCACTGCGGAAACAATAATTTGTTCCTCGAAGCAAAGCACATTGTTGGGTTCTGTATCTCAGAAAAGGATCAGTTCTTCCTCCATCCCTTCGAGCAAGGTACCCATTCCTACAAGACCTACGCTGTTTTTAAGAATTATTGGCACGCTGTGAATTAAAGGTGGGCGGCTCTTCTTTCAGGGAAGGAGTTCATTATTGACGAGTGGGTCAAGGTCATCCCAACCCCGGGACACACAAATGAAGACATTTCCCTCGTTTTGAAGGACAGGGAAGGAAAGACTGTTGTGGTAGCTGGGGACCTATTTGAGTCAGAGGATGACCTCGAGTCTCTCCATCTCTGGATGGGTAACTCTTTCAATCCGGGACTCCAAGCTCAGAATAGGCTCAAAGTCCTTAAGATTGCGGACATAATCATCCCGGGTCATGGGCCCATGTTTTCAAACAAGGCAAACTATGCTCAAGTAGCTCAAAAAGTATGTGATGACTTTGAGAAGGAAGAGCGGAGTACAAAAGTTACCTATAATCATTCCAACAGTGATGATTAATAATAACGTCGTGTAATTACTGTTACCGCAGCTAACTAATATTATCATTTCTAACTTTAATGGCAAATTGAACAATAAAATAAAGCGATCCATTCAGGAACAGATTCTCGAATATGTAGTATGAAGTATGACAAATGATTAACCATTGCTGTTACTTTACTGCGTTAGTGTGCTTAATAAATGCTAAAACCAACAGGGTGTTTAGCTTCTAGGTCATAGGTCGCACACCTTTGTTAGAACTTACATCAACGGTAGCCTAAGTCCTGCGATAACAAATTACATCTGCATGCTGTGGTAATTCTATACTTGAGGGAATATTCAAATTCTGCATTATTATTTGTGCCCAAGTTTTACCAAACTAGAATCTACCAGCTCCTATCACCACAACCAGACACTGCCCGACCCAAGAAACCGGATATTCATCGTAGCCCTAAGCAGCTACCGTTATCCCGGTCAATAAACACATCCGAATCTGCTTATTTGGATATAATTAATAATGATATAAGTCCATAATTCCCTGTTTCGGTAGGTTGATGGATAGTAGTTAAAGTTGGTAGAGTTTAGTCTCACCGTTGAAGTTGGAAGTTGGTGTTCGGGTTTGGTCGCATCTCAACTCCGCTTCGGTTTCAGGTCCCAGATTTAATTGAAAATTCTGGTTCAAGTTTTAACTAAATACTAGTTGAAACTGTGTCAGTGTAAACTCTGGGAAGTATTCTCATTGAGGCGTAAGTCATAAGTATCAATAACTTTAACACTTTAACTGACGTAGTAGCCTTAACATCACACTGCACCCAACTGGTTGCAAGCTTCAGTTCAGAAGTTCAGATTAACTCATCAATCTTTCGCATTGTTTTCCTCACTTCCGCTCTGATCTCTGATTGTGTTTTATCATAAAATTGTATTTCTGTTTTCAATGTGCATGTTCAGCAACCGCCGGATATGATGAAGTATGATAATATGGGATCCGGGGATGAGGATGATACCGAAGTCGTTAAATTGAGAGGCCTGCCTTGGACATGTACAATGGATGATATTCTGGACTTCTTTTCCCGTAAGAGAGGCTTATACTTGACAAAAATTGTAAAGATGAAGATACATTTATACATTATATGTCGGTCAAAGGTAAGGTGCTTTAAGCTGTGTATGTAATTCCTGTTATTTACTACTAAACTGTAGCCGAATGTAGAATTAAGGGTGGACATGACGGTATCCATCTCGTCAAAACGTCTGAGGGCCGCGCAACTGGGGAAGCATTTGTTGTTCCAAATACGGATCATGACTTGGCTGAGGCAGTAAAGAAGGATCGAAAAAACATGGGCCATAGGTACATCGAGGTTTTCAAAGTGAAGAAGGCGGAAATGGACTGGATTCTGAAACGGAGCCGCCCGAATCCGTCTTTCAATGGAGCTCGCGGTGGGAATGGGGGGCAGTTCGGAGGAGATAGTGAAGCTTATGTTCGAATGCGTGGCCTCCCGTACGAGTGTACAAAGGAGGACGTGTCGAACTTCTTCGCAGGTAAAATAAAAACCATTAAGAAAATACCCAGGGTGAATACTACAATCGTCAAATGCATTATTTATTCACCCTGGTTTAAACCGAATACTTGACAAAATATCCGGGAACACATATATAGAATGGGAATGAGGGATGGAAACCTTTCATTTGCATTTCAGATGATTCATGTTTTTGTGTATCGGTATCGGTAATCTCTTTGTGGTGGTAAATGAATGTTTAAAAAAAACTTGGGTGATGGTTAGGGTTGGAGGTTGTACCAAATGGGATCCAGTTGGTGGTTGACGGGCAGGGGAGAACTACGGGGGAGGCATATTGTCAGTTCAGATCTGTTGAGATGGCTGAGGAAGCCCTTGGGCGGGACAGACAGTGTATTGGACACAGGTGCTGCTACTGATATTCTTATCCATTTAGTTCTATGAAGGATTTTAATATCATATATTTCTTATACTTTTCCATTTGACATCGATCGCCGCTATGTTTGCGTTCTTTACAGTATTGATAAAGTGATAGCGATAGCCCAAGTCGGACCCTCCAGGGTTCAGCTTTCCTAATTTGTAGTTTTATGAAAAGTTATCAATGCATTTTGTAATTTCGCTTGATTGTTTTTTAATCTAAAGTTCACATACTAACTAATTTTTTAATTGATGTTTAAGTTTTGAATTAAGAATTTTGACCTAAGCCGTAGTGCCATCCTTTTGCTTGGTTCTTCCATCTTTCCTTCCTGTTGTATGATACTGTGGGATTTACTGCTGGATTATCTGTTAGAAAGAAATAGTTGCAGGTTGTACACACGGGTCGGGCACGGGAATTGGGCCGGGACGGTAAGGGAGGCAATCAAAGGGTCAAACAGGCGGGAGCGGGAGGGTAATGATAATGTTGAAGAAAGAAGAACTACTTATTATTACCAATGTACCCAATACCCAAGGAAGAACCAAATTGGACCAGCCTCTCCGCCTCCCTTCTGTCTAGTTCTTCCGAATCCGAAGTGGGGTTCCGCTTGGGCACATTCCCTATTCTTACTATTCCTTCAACTGTTCACAGGTATGTGGAACTATTCCGGGTTGGTGCTGGAGAAATGAGAACGATTGACATGCTCGTCGAAAGGACGAATCGTCATTTCGGGTCTCGTCCGGGACCCTATGATAGGCCTGGTCGGGACGGTGGTGGAGGTAGACCAGGAGGGGGACCTCAAAGAGGCTCGCGATACTTTGATCGAGGCGGTGGTGGACGTAAGGAATTTAACATATGGGGTGGGGTTACACTTGATTTTGACTGCTGGTCGAGGCTTTGCCATTATACTTGCCTTCCCTATTTCTCTTTCTAGGCTACGATGATGACAATTGGAATACTTATGCCAACGAGGTTGGCTCCTGGAACCGGGGTGGTAGAGGTGGAGGTGGAGGTGGAGGCTCACTGCCTTCTCCGCTGATTCCAGGACTCAAACGACGTGGAGGCAGTGTGAGCAGTGGGGCCAACTCTACAATGGGCGGATACTCAGTTCTCATGCGGGGGCTCCCGTTTCGGGCATCTGAGGATGATATTAGAAAGGTAAATAAATGCAATGATCCCAGACCTACTCCTTCGTCGTGCATTACGTAATACATAGGTATTATATGTATGTAGTAGGGTCTGAAATACACCCCTAACTAAACAAAACTAAAACCTGAACCTTACTTTTAGTTCTTTGCCCCTTTGGTCCCGCGTGGGGTAAACATCATTTTTGATGACAGTCATCGGCCCTCTGGAACCGCAAAAGTTTACTTTGCGTCGCAGGATGACATGACCAAAGCGATGGGAAAGGTAAAACGTCAACTCTGTTTATATCCATAGTTTCCTAAATAGAAAGAAACAAAAATATACTTACTAAATATCTCCACCTGCTTTTTCATCAACAGCACAGGGATCGAATGGAACATCGCTACATCGAACTCTTCACAGACTAATGCAGATATCATTAACTTACTACGGCGGCAGTTTAAACTCATTATTCTGGAAGGAAGTGTCAACCCTTATACCTTTACTTTTCTAACTAATATTGGAACATTAAAGTAGATTTAAAGGGATTCTATTCTATCTATTGTATTTTCCCTTTCGTAGTTATTTAAAGTGTAGTTTGTAATAATTAGCAGTAGCAACACTTGTAACTCTTTTGTACTTAATTTTTGCCCAGATGAGTTAAAACACATAGTATATGAATAGCACACTCTACATGTCCTTCCGTTTAAAAGTGTTAGGGATGTAGTTCTTAAATTCAAATTGAAATATAGCTGTAAACAGATACAACCAGAATCTTGATGCCATATTGTAAAAGATCATCATCGGCTATATTCTTTAGTCTCAGTGTTGTCTTATTAATATCCGCGTGTACTGTGTATTAATTGCGTTGTTGATGTGGGATCTTTCATTATATTTTAATTATACACTTTTGGTACGCTCCATCCCGCCGGAACTGCTTATGCAGAGAGTTCCTTCCCTTAACCGGTATCTCCCTTAAACCGAGATCGGGTTTTATCTAAAACATTTTGTTTAATGAAGGATTTATTTATCGATTAAATAAGTAAGTATACTACAAAATTATTGCTTCAAAAAAGGAAATGATTGTTTTAAATTGTTTTGAAGTATTAACTCTGTGGCAAAGAGCTAGATTAGCTGAAAAGTGTTATAGAGCATAAGGCCATTAGCGCTACATTATGTAAGAATAACATATGGACCAACTAGGCTTCCCAGTTTCTTCCTTTTGTTATATTGTAACCGATGCCCTTAACGGCGGGATGGAGTGTACATAATCACAAATTACTACCAATAGTGTAGTACTTGAATAATTATTAGTGTAGTAGAGTACCTTGCACCTGTCACCCATGTAGCTGTACCTACTCTTACTCATAAAATAGTAAATGGTAGAATTTCATAATATTCACAGACCACGTAATATTGCGTATTGTAGATCGTCTTGTATTTATTACAACGACGCCTCGGTTTAGATGAAGTATGTGTGAGTAATAAAGGGCCATTTACAGTGAGTTGTTTTACTCTTTCTTTTACTTAATGATTGTACATACATACGCTGGACGTGGACGTAGTATGAAAGGTGAAAGGTAATGTTTATGACTTGCCCCTTGTCCAGAGAGCTACGACTTAAACTGATAGGGGTCACCGAAAAAGGGGTCATTTCTGTTCCCGACATGACATTCAGTCTACAGGCCGGTAGACAGTATCCCGTGCTGCTTGGCTAAAAGCTGCAGTATATAACGTATATTTTCATATTTCTCCGAATGGAATCTTTTCCTTTCCGAAGCGCCAAAGATATAAAAAAATAAAATTCAGTTTGATTTAAATTTTAATCTAGTCCGGATTCTGTTTCGAAATGCCCACAAAATTGTTTAAATTTCAAAAGTTGTACAGTCCACTCCTCCAGCGGAACCATGCACTCACATGCTACTTGCTAACAAGTTGTCCGGCCCAGTCCAACTTTTACAGAGACTACTCTTCGGCCCCGTCCCCGTCCGAGGTCTACAGAGCTCGGGTCCAAGACGGGAGCCTCCAGGAGGACCCGCATCAGGTCCGCGTCGTTGAGAAGTTTGACCTCCTTCAGAAGTCACTACTGGCCTACGAGCCGCCTGGTGAGTTTAAACATACCGAAATGTAGTAGCAATTTAAGGATAAAATATAAATTCACGAACAGGTTTGATAGAAAATACCCGGGTATTTGTATTTTACCTGCCGGAAATTAATGATTCCGAACTATTGTAGCCGTTTATAATGGATCGGGAATTTTGGTTTTTGATTTTTATATTGCCAGCAAAGCAGTCAGGAGTCGGAAAGTTCTTTGGGAGTTTTCTGAAGGGGGACTCCGGGTCGGCCGAGAAGCGGAGCCTAATTCCAAAAGGACTTTATATCTATGGCTCTGTTGGGGGCGGGAAGACGATGCTCATGGACCTCTTCCATGACGCGGCAGTCATACGCGGGAGCAAGAAGCGGCGAGTCCACTTCCACTCCTTCATGTCTGATGCCCATAGTCAGATTCACAAGGTGAAGCAGGACATGGCATTTGACTCAAAGACGGGCACAAGGCCGAAGGTATACGATCCTATCCCGCCAGTTGCGGAAGACATTACAAAAGAGGCCTGGCTCTTATGCTTCGATGAGTTCCAGGTAAAGCAAAAGGCTCAAATAGAGTAGTATTAAGTATAAAGCCGTCCGTCATGAACCTCTTGTTTGTTATAACAGGTCACCGATATCGGGGATGCCATGATTCTCAAGCGTCTCTTTACGGAGCTTTTCAAGAACGGCGTAGTCGTAATTGCCACCAGCAACCGTCCTCCTGATGACCTCTACAAAAATGGTCTTCAGCGCTCCAACTTTGTGCCCTTCATTCAGATCCTCAAGGATAACTGTGACGTGGTGTGCCTCGACTCCGGTATTGACTACCGGCAAAGGAGGCTCCCAGGAGCTAAAGACACAAAGTTTTTTGTGTAAGTAGAGTAGAACAGAACTCGCATCTACTTCCGATAGTGTCGTTTAACACTTTCCTGTATTAATTCAGAAAATCCGAATGTGATGCTGATGGCGAACTTAACACAATTTTCAAGTTCTTGTGCTCAAAAGAAAATGATACGGTGCGGTCGAAGGTTTTAACGATCAAAGGACGAAATGTTACATTTCAGAAGACATGTGGTCAAGTCGTGGACTGTTCCTTTGAGGAGCTATGTGATCGGGTAAGCACTAAGCACTTTCTGTTATTACGTTTAGTTTAGCGAAACTTTCTAATAACGGAGTATCGAGTAGGTACCTATAACCGTATTTCAGTCGTATCGTACCTTGACCTGCATAACGCACTGGAATTTGGAACGTAATTTAGTTGACCGCTTCCGAATGCCAAATTTATTTAACGGTGAGTCCGTGTACTGTAAACAATCCGGCTAACAACTACAATTTTATTAAATTTTCAGCCAGTTGGAGCATCGGACTATTTACAAATGGCCCAATTCTTTCACACTATTCTCATTCGGGATGTACCCCAGCTAAACCTTAAACTAAAGTCCCAGGCCCGACGGTTCATTACACTTATTGACACTCTGTATGACAACCGAGTAAGAGGAAGTAAATATAAGATATTATGTAGTGGATGGGTAAACATGTCGCTGATTTACAATATTTTTTGACCTATTTTCCCAGGTAAGAGTCGTAATATCGTCCCTAGTACCTTTGAATGACCTATTTCGTGAGCCAAAGGAGGAAAATAGTAAGGACTCCTTCACGGACGAGCACCGGAGTCTGATGGATGACTTGGGTCTCAAAGGCGACTCAACTGAGGTTCAAGCCAGTATTTTCACAGGAGAGGAAGAACTGTTTGCCTTTAGCCGGACCATGTCCCGTTTAGCCGAAATGCAAGCAAAAGAGTATTGGGATGCTTGGGAAAAGCACAGATAATGTCAATTCAATATTAAAACAAAACTGCACCTAGCTAGTCCTAGTCAACCGTTGAAAATTATACTGTGAATAGTACCGGTAGGTGTATACTAGGTCACGTTTGATTATATATGCATAGGTCAAATTGTGTACTGTGTACAAAATGAACGTTTTGGAAAAACTTATATTATTACGGACCTTCATTTAAAGGCACAGGAGGTATGGGAACTGACCTAACACTATCCAGTCGGCCGAGATGTGTTTACATAAAATGATGTCCTGGATTAATTTATACGGCTTCGAGATCCAGATCCAACGCAATATCAGAATAGCATTATTTCCCAAGACTTGATTTTAGGCATAGCAAGGCTTCGAACCAAAAGTATTCATAATGTTAATTAAGTGTACCGGCAAGTGATTATTGAGCGGGATGAAAAGTCTGGATCAGAGACAAACTAATTAATAAATCGGTGCTGTAATGATCTTATTGTTACAAGATTTTACGATGACCATGAACTTGTGCAAGTAATAGTGTTTCATTGTCATTTGTCACATTATAACTGAGGTACACTTTATATTCGTTTAATAATTACAGCAATACACGGTACACGTACCGTTTTATTATGTAATCTGTTAATTCAATTCAAGAGCTTTTGTAGGCTGTAGAGGCCAAGGTCTTGACTCAAAAAAGCTTTCACAATAGTAGTGATAAGGGATAATATGGGGAGGCGGATAGATGAAGTATGAAGTAGGACCATGTTCTTATTAGGTTGTGTATTGATATTGAGAGTGCGGGGGACGGACGTATGCTTTGAAAATTGTAGTAGGTAGGTATTGGAGTCTGTTTGTATAAGAGATTATTATGAAGATATATAGTAAGTCACATCCGAAATATAAAGAGACACTGTCACACGTCACGCCCCAGCAGCAAGATACAAAGTAATCCATATAAGAACATCATTTCCAGCCTATAGGTCAAAGTGAACCGGCTCTTATTGTATCTTTACACAAATTCTAGGGCTTAATTGGGAATAGAATCAAATCCGGGAATCCTAACTCAAAATGTCGAACGAGGTTGTGAATAAAGAAGCTGGTAGCCACACGCTCAACCCTGGAGTGCAATTTGGCAAGTACAAACATTATTTGCGTATTTAGGTATATTATTTATAGCTCATTTAGTTGATGGTCTTTCCCAACAAATTGATATTTATTCTTGTGCCCTTTCAATGCAGACTCGGCATGGATCAAGTCGAACCCAATAAACGAGGTGGAAGTAGAATCTCGAGCCAAAACCCTGGTAGCTGCTCGCGGGGGACTCGTTACCGGGGACCATCGGGCGGCTTGGTTATTGAAAGCAGTTTCTTGTATCGATTTAACAACATTGGCAGGTAAGAACACCGCTGTTAAGAAAGTAGGATAACCCTTATAATCTATTTTCATTGAGAACTGAGCTAGCAAATTGCCTTCATATTATATTCATCTTCGAACCTAGGGGATGACACCGAGGCGAACGTCCTGCGCCTCTGCGTCAAGGCTCTCAACCCAATCCGAAGGGATATCCTGGACGAGCTGAACCTTGACTTCCACCTGACCTGCGGTGCCGTCTGCGTTTATCCTGCTCGTGTCCAAGACGCTTCAGAGCACTTGAAGAAGTCTGGTTCTTCCCTTCCTGTAGCTTCAGGTAATTCAGGATGGTATTGCTAAAGAGCGCGGTCAAAAAAGTCCTTCCACTGCTATTTTTCGATTTCTTCTGGAGATATTTAATACCAACGCGGGCAGAGTTCGAACGCGGCTGTTTCTATGTATGATGGAAAAACTGTAATTTGATTACAGTGGCCACCGGATTCCCGGCCGGCCAGACGTCCCTCCAAGTCCGCCTGGCTGAAATCAGGTACGCCGTGGAGAGCGGAGCCTCGGAAATCGATGTCGTGATTAATCGGAGACACGCTATTGCCCACGCCTGGGACCTGCTCTACGACGAACTAAAACTGATGAAGGAGGCCTGTGGGCCGAAGGCTCATATGAAAACTATCCTGGCAGTCGGGGAGCTGTCGAGCCTTACTGAGGTCTATCAGGCCTCTATGGTGGCCATGATGGCTGGGTCCGACTTTATTAAGACTTCTACAGGTAGGTACAAAATATTAAGAAAGGTTAAACTTTCAGGGCTTACAATATTCACTAGAGCAGTAGCATGGCGTGTCAGGCCTAAGTTTAATGGAAATATTTTACTATTTATTTAGGTAAAGAAGCTACAAATGCCACGATCCCCGTCGGGATCATCATGTGCCGAGCCATTCGAGACTACTTTGGTCGAACCGGATACAGAGTTGGGCTCAAGCCGGCTGGAGGCATACGAGTGTCAAAAGACGCCCTCAATTGGCTTATTCTAGTCAAGGAGGACTTGGGCCTCGCCTGGCTAAACTCCAACCTCTTCCGAATCGGGGCCTCCGGACTTCTTTCTGACATCGAGCGGGAGTTGTATGCTTATGCCTTTGGACGGTATCCGCTCCCCAACTCCCTTCCCATCGCATAATAAGGGATCCTCAGGAATGGACTCGAAGACTGACAACTTAATGATCAGGAATGATTCACTAATTCCAACAACGGAGAAAGACACAGTAAACATGAGTTTTAACAAGGCAAGGATCCGGATCTTTTTATTGCCTATGATTGACGTAGACACGGAGGACAGTGACAGGCTTACCTTACATTTTGGTGGGAATGAATCCGAAATTCTGTAACGAGTCTCTGAGGGAATCCCATACTTGTAGTAAGCCGAATCATCAATCATCACTGCGATTCCCCACAGGAGCTTACTGTTAGTAATTAGAATTAAAGAGGGAATGCGTACAATTGAATGCTGAGAGATCAAGTTAGTTGCGTGTGGTCAGTGCACTTTATCTTTCTTTTGGATCAAAACCTGAAGCTAGAACCGCCTGTCATTCTGGTTAAGGATGTTGTAAGAAACTTGGATTCCTTTACTTTGGGACAGAAAAATAATGGATTTTTTCTAGTTATTTAGGAGAAAAACATGCTGATTTTTGTTCGCTTCCCTACCAAGATGCATTGACATTGACCAGTAACCTTGAGCCGAGCATTCGGATTTTGACACTTACGAATTAGAATTATAAGTCAGTTCTAAAGGTCTAGATCGCCGTTACTACACAATTGCTAAATACGTGATAGGGAGGCGGATTGATGAGATAAGAGAAGTCGTAGCAGGTATATGTACCTTTCGTATAGGAAATAGGAGGACTGCTCTGATTTATAACTTAATTGGGCACTACTTCATTACTTTTTAATGAAGAACAAAAAAAGTAGCTCTTAGCCAACCTGAGTGAGCAGCCCTGGATTTGACAGTTTTTGAAACATACTGTAAATTAGTATAATTTACTGTAACCTACGTTCCTGACTTGTCATAATTTAGCGTAATTACTCCTGAGCAAGACTCAGGTATGCGGAATGAGTCAACGACCAATTAACAAGGCTTTAAGTGTCACTTATGCTCGTGCATGCTTCCCACTTCAGCGTGTTAATAAAAAATGTGTACAGGAAGTAGCCATATATGGATAAAATATGCATGTTAATACTTACCTGTGCGTAGAAGATGCACATTTTGAATACATACCTAAATGTTATGTTTCCGAATCTATTTAATATTTAATACGGCTTGATCATTATACATTGCAATGATCTTTTTTAATTGCTCAAAATCTCATTTTCGTGGAAATTTAAATTCAAAACAGACTGCGGACTGACTATACGTACTCCCAATATAATACCCAATATAATAGAATTGAAATCCATAATCACTAATAACCTTCTTTTTTTTATCTCAGAAACTGTTCTTTGTCATTGTTTCACCTTACTAAGGACAGAGTGGTGCAGTAGATCAAGGCGGGTCCAAATCGTGGATTGTCTTTTATGTTCCTGAATCCTGAACGGTTAATTTACATAATTGGTTATTGTGCCATAAATTACGCATCCAATCATGGACTCGTGCTCAGTCGTCCTGTTATAACAAGGGTCATTCAAGTGACCCACTCATTTGTAACAGTAATTTATGACTAATTACAGACTCCTGTGTTAATTGGCGTGAGGGTCAGTATTCTTAAAACTAGTGTATAGTCGGAAGTGAAATTCTGGGTGACGTAGAATTCAATAATATGTCTGGCGTACTTATGCTATGCCCAACTACGCGGCTTAATTGGACGTAACTAAAGGAACAATATTTTTGCACCAGTAAAAATATTACACATTCAGGAAACAACTTCATATCAAAAATCTTACTCTTTTAGGAAAAAATATGACTCGTTCAGGCAAAAATATTACTCGCTCAGGAAAAAAATATTACTGTTTCAGGAACAATATTTCTCGGTTTTAGTTAATGCGTTCGAAACCTCCTCTCGAAATACTTATTTATTAAACTCCATAAAGATGTGATCATTTTACATCGATTTGTGTTTTACAAGTTAAAGATTTCTAAATAGGGCGGATTGGGGTATTGTACCCAGGATACTGGCGGAATTTCCCCTTTGGATAGCAATACTAATCCGCTGGAACAGG
>JAQFZY010002281.1:0-12252 GCA_034696285.1 Hypogastrura burkilli
CGCAAAGCGACTAGGGGGAGGGTGGGGGTCAAAAAATGCGCTTTTTCGGCGACGTCGTTTATGGATGGCCCCTAAGGCGTCTCGTTGTGATTTAGAAGTACTAGAGTTACATCCTGACGCCTAATATTTTCTGTCGTCATATTCATCACTAGCATAGTCAAATTCAGCTAAAATTAGTTTATCAGAATCCGATTCAAGCATGTCTTAATTATTTGCAAACGATTGATTTGAGTGCTTACGAGGAGGTCATGACGGGATGAGTGTGTGGATGAGTGTGCTGTATCTATTTAATCCGCGTCTATTTGGCACATAATCCTGCCACTCATCCCCATTCTCCCTGCCTGCCTGAAAACGTTCATGGGTAAAAAATTACAGAGTGCGGAAAAGTCTTTTTCTAGAAAAGAGGCCTGATAACCCAGATTCCCTTTTCATTACTGCAATCAAGGGAATATAAATATAAAGCCCATGCACTGTCATTATTTTGGGCCTGTGAACTTCTTCCTCCTGTGAGATCTAATTGTTGAGTGGGATCCTGCCCCTGAAGACCAGCGCACTTGCTCAGTCAGGCCCGAGTAATTGAGCGGCGGGCTCCTATGCAGATCCTCCATTACAATGGAAGGTTAACTGATCTCATTTGGTTGGTCCTGGGAACCAACTTCAGGGAATATTCGCCGATTTATGTGGAAGCCGCAGATTCACTTCACAGATCACACAAGAGCAGGCTTTGCAGGACCTTCTATCGTATTCTTGTTGACACGTACAAGTAAAAAAAAAAGCTAAACACTTAAGAGCATACAGTAGAGTAAATTAAATACGGCGTCAAGACGTGAAAGCGCCAAAGGTGAAGAAACGATAAACGCAACCTACAGCCTGCCATTTCATTTAACTCTTTTGAATTTAACCGTAAAATTAATTTCCCAAACAAATTGAAATACAAAATTAGTAGATTTATTTCTAAAAAATAGACATTTGTTTTGCTAAAGTGTACAGAGTTTCTGGTGCCAGGCAGCTGAACCTGCTACTGTAGTAGTAATATAAAATCTGGTCTAATGAGACGAATGCGCAATATTCGGCGTTCAGAAGGAACTTCAGCAACGTACGCCAAAACAAACCCGCTAAAATATTGGAGCATTCAGCCCCAAAGGATGTACAATTATATGTTACACCCCAACCCCTAAATATCCACAACTAGTTATGGGCTCTTTTTTCACAACCGACCATTACCCGAAAACTTCGAGGTAACCTAACCTAACCTAATTATAATGATACTATCACGTTAGGTTTGGTTGGATTAGCTTAGTTTAAGTCGGGTTAAGTTAAGTTAGGTTAGGTTACTACAGTCAAATTTCGAAAATGAGTCATTTCGGCTGGTGTCTGGTTTAACCCCCCTCAGGCCGCTTTCGGGGTTGGGGTGTAACATATATACAATAAATGCCGCTTAAGACTCTTAATCGATTCTACGAGTTAAGTTGCGGTTTCAGCCGCCTTAAGACTAAAATACTTTCCGTATAAATAACCTGTTCTTAGTTTAAATTAAGATTATGTGAAGATATGGAAATCATCTTACGGTCCGTATTCAATTTTTATCTGGGCTGCTATTAAGAAGTCGTTAGTATATAACCTACTAGGAGTCAAGAGTCAACATGCCTGCCTCCATACAATTAAAAAAGTTTGGAAGCTGGAAGCTTGAGTTGGTGCTTCGCAACATAAATATAAACATACTCATCCCATGAAAAAGCAGAGGTGAGCGGATGCACAATAGAATCCGCGTCTCCGCCTCTTCTATTGTCACAACGCAACGTGGTGGAGTGAATTCCTCCCAGCAGCGGATCACGCACGATCCGATCTACTGAATTTAATGAAAGGAGCCTCTTTTCAAAGGCATAAGGGAGCAGGAGGCTAGAGCCCAATAAGTAGATCTTTTTAGTAAGTGCCCAAGATCCCGTCCGTGAACAGCCTCCAACTTGACACTGACACTGAGCCTGCCGTCCCCTTAAACGGAATTTTCCTTTTGTCTCAAGGCCTGCGGTCTGAGCCCTAGTCATTACCTAAACGCCTCAAATCACTCTCATTACTCAGGCCTTAATAACAATAATAAAAGCCGTTGTAGGGTCAACTTTCCTCCCATTTAATTGCCCACCTTGACTCGTGGAGAGAGTCAGTGAGGAGTCTTGACAGATCAAGAGCCCTTTCCTTTTCAACCACAACCTGTCCACGGTTCCTCTTTTTTAGGAACATAACCAGAAGCTAATTACATCACCCTCGTGAACCAATCCCTCTACCCTACTCAACGTGCCCTCCGCACAAAAGAAATCAGGTCCTGTCATAAAATAAGTATTGGGAAAAAAGCTGTTGTGCCGCCTGTGTCATCTACTGCAGTCTCACTAATAAGGGTTGTTAACAGGCCTGTGAATGCGGACTCTTACTTTTACTACAGTAATACAGTAATTATATTCTTGTTAGACGAAGACAGAAGATTGACAGAAGGCGTGAGGCGGACGGCAGGAGTAGGCTGACTTGTCCTTGTCAATTCACAAATCGGCTTTCTATTGACTCAATTAGTCTTGGGCTGGACAAAGTGCATTGACAGATCCTTGTCAGTTGGGTCTTGGGCCCTGTGCGTCTCACGCGTCTCCATTCTGCTGCAAAAATACAATTGAAGCTTATGCATTATCGAATTCTAAGTTGCCATTTTTACTCAGTGAAGAAGATAGACGTTGAAGAAAGTTAACTCCGTCCTTGGGTCAAGTGTCAAGCGGGATGAGGAGCCTTATAATGAAATATGGGCTAAACCTAGAAAAATTCACAACTTTAGTGTCCGTAGTGCTATGTGTGATTTCCTATGGAGTTCAAGTGCAATGCTACTATAAGATGATACCCGAAAATAGTCCAGGTAATTCTGGTAAATATTCACATATGATAAATAATAGGTACTTCTGTGAGGATTCTCACATTATCTTGCTACATAGTAGCCCCAGCACCGGATATATTCTTATTCCGGTGCGTAGCAGTGGATTGGGTATTTAAGAGTGAAAACAGATATTATAGTTTCAGATTTCAGAGGCTACATATCTTCCTCACGCTGAAAACGTATTAGAAAGTAGAATATTACTTTCACGTATGAATTCCTCCTTCGTACAATATTCATTAGATCGATTACACCCCCTGGACTTATATTGACCCTTTACGTATACATACGGTAAATCATTTGGGAGTTTTCATTAAACCGCAAACACGCGCCGAATAAAAATCGTGGAAATATAGGTCGAAGATTCCATTCAGTTGTACTTACTCTTCTTCTTTGACAATTATTATCAATCATGCTTCTAATGCGGAACTGTAGGAAAAATTCTTAGGATTTATCTTTGATATAACACATGTCGTTAGATGTGCGGATCAGATACGGGAACTCGCTACTTGTAATGACATGTGGCACTGTTACTCACGATCCACGGGAAAAAGTGTACCAACTCACGCATGAAGATATTTCAATAAAAACTTAGTGGGGAATGTAATCCACAGGTTCTTTTTCCTCCAACAATAAGGGACCTTAATGTCACTGTGCTGGGAAAGAAACGGGGCCCTAAAAGGAGTAATCTGTTATGGGAGCTCGCTCCTGGGGATGAGAAAGTTATACAGCCAGTTCCATTACGCTAAGTAGTACATGCTCGACACAGAGAAAAGGGAAAACTGTCAATTTACTATGCTAAGAGTCATTACAATTTACAAGATCAATTTCACAATCACTTGCATAGTTTCGTAGCTAGAGCAGAAATAAAACGGTGTCAATCAATTTAAAGTATAGAAACTTTTTTTAATGGCAAAAAACTACAAAAAACAAGATCTCTCCTATTATTTTAAAGGAGGCTGCATTTTCAAGCTCCTTTCGAGGTTCCCACGGGTATCATTCAGGGAAATAGTATATAAAAAAAAACTTTTAACCGTTGACTTGACTTAATCATACATAGAAGATACTTTGGAGGATGAGGTTGGACGACGTGTCCCATAACCGTGTGAACTGTTCTAGTACCAATGAATTGTATACTAATTAAGCTTACAAAATCATTGGATTCCTATTTTCTGTTCAGAGTGCGGCCTGAGCCTATTCTACACTCACCGTGAGTCTCGACGGGACGCTGGGCACCAACCCGCGTCTTTGCCTAGTAAAACAAACAAAACGAGTCCTATTGCAAAAACAAGTAGTAAGCGCTCTTCTAGAATCTCATCCTTTTGGAGCGGAAGGAAGCGGAGGAGTCCACGGCTCGACCTCACCAGCGATCACGACTCACGTAGAATCAACGGGCGGGTTATGAAATGGGAGGAAAACGCCTATTCTGGACCCAATGGGAGGATAGTTAACGGGGAAGAGAGCACGCAGGGTGCATGGCCATGGCAGGTACAATTAGATTTAATTCACCCCTATTTGGCGCAATGTGGCACAAGCAGAATTTGCGTGCAAAATAAATATATGATTAAACTGCATGCAACGGTAGATCTCGCTCCAGCTGAAGCATCCAACAATGGGGTTCGTGGGTCACTGGTGCGGCGGCGTCCTGATCAGTAATCAATGGGTGAGTATGCATTCTTGTAAGAGTTGAACTGGAAATTAGTTTAAAATGTATGTATACTTTGAGCAATTTTTTGTGTCAATGTCAAAGGTTCTCACAGCTGCCCATTGCATATCTAATCGGCTCTTTAGGCTGGGTCAAGGGACGTCATGGTTCGTCCTTGCCGGAGAGTTTGACCGATCAAAGACGGAAGGGACTGAGAAGATGATCGGCGTGTCCCAAGTATTCGTACATGAGAGATTCAAGGAGTTTGATAATGATATTGGTAAGTGGCAACTGTATCTGAATCTGAGCCGGTAGTTATTGTTACCGGGTACTATTTCACCAGGAGGGTCAAAGTCAAACCTTTCTTGCATATGGTATGTGATGCTAAATTATGTTGTTAAATATTACATTCGGCGGCCAAATTGGCTTTCATAACGAAAAATATTTGGACCTACTAGGATAGATACGAAGTACACAGAATCGGTGATTCGGGTGTATAATAAGTGTTCTATTCGAATCGGAGGGCATACTACCGCTATTACACGCAAATTACTATGAAACTATTGGAAGTATTTTAATGGAAAATTAATAACTTGTTGGTTGACAGCTTTAGTCAAATTATCCCGACCTTTGAACTGGACACTCACCGTGAAGCCGGTCTGCCTGCCAAACGATGACCAGGAAATGCTCTCCTTTAACATGACGGGCCTGAAGTGCGTGGCTACAGGTGAGTCTTATTTACGCACTATGCGTTCGATTCATACTTACCTGGTCTATACGGAAAGACCCTGTTTCGACCAGTATGGAGCTATTACTGGGCTTTAACGTCCGCTCAGGACGTGCATACGGATGACAACTCTAAAATGGTAGGCCATGGTTCACGTCACGAGAGATATAAAACGCAAAATCCTAGCCTCGCCCGGGGACTTCTCCTTGCTTATTTTCTTAGCTTGACTCCGTTCGGTTATTTAAATGCATGTAGATTCTTTATTCACTTTTGATTATTAGTTAATGCGTTGATTAGGCCGTCAAACAAGCGCAACCGAGCGTAGTGAACTCAAGTCGTGAAACATTTTTATGATTTTTTCTCTACTATTGTAACTTTCTTTATTTTTGTTAGGTTAGGTTTGAAAAATTGACTATAGTGATTCGTTCTGTTAGCCAATCGTACGGCGCGGAGCGCCGTGGGATAGGTTAGCGGCTGTAGTTATAAACCTTACTTGCACTCGTTTTACCGTCCTGTGCCGAGTCGCGCTTACACACATAATACGAAATGGTGGTATTGGACACTGCTCTATGCATCTTATACCTAATTGTTTTTGAGCTAATAGATGTAAATTCGAACAGGTTGGGGAATGAACAATGCCAGGGGCAAGCTGTCTTCGAAAATGCAGCAGGTAAGAAGTAACAATGTGAACGCGTATAGTTATTGTATGAAACTGTATATCAACTATCTGCGCCTCGTCTTTGTAAGTTTGATTTGCAAGATACCTAAGGAACTGGGTAGGTAATTTATTTATTCTACGGTTAATGTGGTCATACATTTATTTAAGACTTATATACAGTGGTACAAATAAATAATATTAGCGGCTACCCAAAAAATTTTCTTTAGCCCTTTTACTTTTAAGTCTTACTAATAAACAAATATGCGGTAGATTTCGGACACATTTTTTGTTGTCAGTTTTGACAGGATTCATAAAAATATTCCATACCCGAGCATAGAGTCATATTGTTTAGTAAACATTTAGAATTCTTCATTTCCAAAATTAGTTTTGGACTAGTCTATATTTTTGGACAGGATTAAATACAATCCTTCGAAAATGTCCTACAATGTGTAAATCTTTAAAAAGAAATCATTTGACTCCTTGCGGTTCACTCTATGAAGAATTCCCTTCAAACCCACCCGTTCACTTCTGTATTACTAGCTTGGCCTTGCAAAAAAAAAAATATATTAAACTTAAATACAGAAAAAGTCATATTTGGTATTGCGAATTACAAAACTTATATCATAATCATGTGTGCCGAATGGTGCCCTGCGCTAATACCTATGTATATATAGAAAAGATGTTGAAGATTAAACGACGACAATGAAAACTAGTAGCTATGAAAATGAAAATCAAAATAAATAGTTGTTGCGATAATAAATATCTGCTCATTTTTATTTGTTTTATTAAAGGATTGTATAGTAGCAATTTTCATTACCTATGCCTTGCGTTACAAGTTACGAGTATTATCCTGCTTCACAGAATAAAACATAACCGGAATTCAAAAAGTGATGTACAGGTATCCCCTGAGAATCCCCTATATGTATAATTTAGGTATGCGTGCTTGTTCAGGTACTTGTTAACTTGACTGGGATTGTATTTAATTAGTTTGAGGGCTCCATGTTGTTTTTATGACAATAGGTCTGGGTCCATGTGACTTCTCAAGAGAAGTGTGATGACATGTACCAAAAGGCTTATCGAATCGGGATTCGGAACTACCATATCTGTGCCGGGCCAACGGATGAGAGGATTAGCAAAGGCACTTGCGTTGTAAGTATTAATTCAAACACGTGTTGGATTGGAACTGAAACTGTACCTCGTTGCTACGCAATTTTGGAACCCTACGAACCAATTTTAGACCAAAGCTTTTAAACTAATCGGTTTAACGACTATGATCTGAAGCATTAATCGTTCTGTCGCGAATGGAATGGGCTGGTTTAAGCCGTCACGCGTATAATTTGTAGTAATTACAATTTCGATTTAAAAAAACAACAATTTCCGTACATCTCATTCTAAAATTAATCGTACCATTGGAAAGAGCATAAAATTCTTGTTTAGAGCCAGCCTTCAGCAAGAAGTAAAACAATGGATTTCAATATGAGATTTTGTATTTCTGGAATTTGACATCTTCAACTGACCATGCCAGTATACGTACTGTATAATCTCCTAACCGTAATCAGCTTCGAATCTCCAACACAGTATTCAATTTCTTAGGGTGACTCTGGAGGACCATTACAGTGTAATTTGCGGGACGGTAAATGGCATCTAGTTGGAATCACTTCCTTTGGCTCCGGTACGTCCCGTCAAATACAAATGAAGTACTTAATAGCAAAACAATTAGTTTGAGATGCCTATATTCTGGACTTGTTTTTGTGACTATGTCATTTAGGTTGTGCCAGGCCGGGTTTCCCCGATGTGTGTAAGTCAAACTGTATACCGGTTTTCCTTGTTTGGTCATTTTTGGTCGTTTGATCGTATGGTACAATTCAATGGCAATGTCAATGATTTAGTTTAATTTTAAGATAGGTATTTACTTAATTTTTTCTTCTGGCATATAGATAGCAGAATCACATACTACTTGCCTTGGATCCGGGGAAAGATTAAAATGAATAGTGGATAGCTGACATTGTGATTACCGAGAGGGAATTCGAAATGAGTGAATGAATTATAATTTATACCCCCATTTATTCATATCTCCTTGCTCCAGCTAGAAAGATTTATATTTTTGTATCGTTGTTATTTTGTACATGTATAAGTAATTAACTACTTACGTTATAAACATATACGAGTACTCTTTATTTTATTTATACACATCAAGGAAATACGCTGCTGTGGAATATTAACTCCAGTATGCTCGCTATGAATTTTGGCTGTCAAGTTTCGAAAAGTATCAAATTTGGTTCCGGGTTCTCAAGTAAGATCTGAATGATTCGAAGCTTCATGTCTAGATTCGATTCAAGGTTACATTCTGATCGTCCTTCGGATCAGACGCAACTTTGCTTGGAATGAATAGTTCAAAATCTCGCATGAGATTATCGTGCTCTCAACTTTCCAGATAATTATAAATGGATTTGAACCATTGTTTTTCAGTTTTGCACTTTCTCACTTCATACGCTCGCTTTCAGTTTAGAATTGCTAATACCGAGTGACAAAAATTCATAGTTTCTGAAATTAGTGGCATCCAGCATATTAAGAATTTCTCAACAATTCCTGACTTATTCCAATGCAGCTTCCAGTATTATATACGAAATACGAACCCCGTATCTAAGGTAAATCACTGTATATAGAACATTCTGGACGCTGTCGCACCCCTATTACATTATCAATTAGCGTATATATTACGATAGCACATACCTCTACTACACGAAGTACATCAACTTTATACGGTGTGTATTTTCAGATATACGATGTGATCAATTAAATCAAACCGCAGTTGACCGCGAACTTATTCATACGGGGCATCCATATATATCGATAGCAGTTATGTGGGTGGGTCAGTTTACGATTTGATATCATGTGATATCAATCTGGGTGGGTCACCCGTCACCCTGCGCAAAGCTATCGATATCACCCAAATTAACCTTTTTCTGATTCTCAAATAACACATAATATTTGAGGCTTTATATATTTTTAAAATGGTTGAGATCTGTCGACAGAAATTATTAAGACGATTCAGCTACCATTGGGTGGGATTTAATGTCCATGGGACCCTAGTGCGATGGGAGTAAGTAAAGTGATCAAGGACTTAAAGCGGGATTTGATGCATCTCTGGCACAATCGAGCAAATCACCCAAACAGCTAAGAAACTCCCTCCAGCGGTTATGGTGCTTTTAATTTTAATGGTAGTAAAAATGTATAAATTGTAAAAAAAATGCAGCTTAATCTTTTCAGAGGAACCTGTATATTTCTATTTTAGCGTAATCTTGAAAAGTTAAAATAGCATTGATATCGATATCATGTGGGGTGGGTCGGTTGGTTTCGTGTGTGATATCGATTGATATCTTAGCATAGATAGGTGGGTCAGAAAAGTCCCCTAAGCAGTGATATCTATATATATAGATGCCCCCAATCGAAATTGATTGTTAATTTCCATCATATTCAACTATTGTTTCTAACACAATACGCGAAGTTTTGAAGCGCGCCACGTACAAAAATGGGAATGACAATATCATAATTTATCATGTAATCATCTCATGACTCAGACATCAGACTCAATCATATGATAGAGCTACGCCGTACACGGTGAGCCAATGAATCAGACAAACCATGATTATATTTTATCTGTAAATTACACGCACACTGAAGAATATGTGAGCAAATACGATTAAGGACAAAACCACCAATATTAAATACCTACTCTCATCCCATTACCAATTTGCATGTACCGACTCCTAATACCCGTTACATAATATACATCTCTTGCAACTTATTAAAATCCCCTACTAATTCAATGAGCGAACTTCACCATGTAGAACTGGCACAGGTACAGGACTACTACAAGACAGACGCAAGACGCAATCTAATACACGTGTGTTGCTCAGATTTCAGCTACCTATTTATTACGTGACCTATTATCATTTATCATCCACACCATATCCCTACGGATGGTGTGTCCGTGCATGCCTGCCTCTTTGAATGAATGGGGCGAAGTTGCCATCCACCGATCCACCATCGCATCCACCAAAGTCCGCTTCCACAAATACTCCTTCGCCAAATACGACACAACACCACTACTACCGCATGATATATGATATACATAATTCTTTATCCATAATAGTAAATAGAATACATACAAGCTGTGGATACACGACGAAAAACTGTGTGGTCTACACCCGCACGCACTACTATGAATTGAGATGCCTTGGCCCAGACCAGACTATTTGTATCGTTATCGTTACAAAGGAAACTGATCATTTCAGGTTGTAGCAAAAAAAATGCGGCCCTTAATGTTAAGTTATGCAGCTTCAACCCGTCCAGTTAAAATAGCTGTTAAAAATCGTCAACCAGCTACAGCTAGCTGCAAGTATAAGTCACTCCGTACTCTTCGTGTACAGTATCGTACAGTTGAAACGCGAAAACTTTTCACGAGATTATTCCTTTGAAGCATGGACGTGAGCAGCTCAAAGTTGCGGGAAAGGTTTCAATGTGTCAGAAAACCGCAGCGCCGGAAGTTTCCCAGATTTTAATCTATAAGTGTTTCAGGTGTCGATGTTTTTGGGCTAATTTGAGGCTAGTTCAATTGAATTGAATTGAATTGACGGTTAGACTTCGGATGAGTGTACCTTTCGAGATTTACAGTGTAATCTGTCATCTGTGTCGTCGAATCGTAAGCAGTACAAAGCTAACTTATCCCACAACGCTTCGCGCCGTACGATTGGTTAGCTGTAGCGAATTACTACACTCGAGCGTTGTAACCTAACCTAACCTAACCAAATACTTATACATATACATGTACACATGTACGTATGGTAGGCATATCAAATGACAACTAAACTCTCGGTGCTAGAAACTTCATAATCTGTTATCAGGGTTTTCAAATCCGAGGCCTCAGATTTGTATGTATTGCTGAAGCCTCCTCGGACTAGAAAAAGCTGATAACAGGTTATTGAGTTTTCAGCACCGAGAGTATCTTTACCTGAAAAGAAATTTTGGATTAATTATGCATTATGTATAGCTAATTAGTCAGTTAATCATACCTTATATATTCCACACCCCTTGTCCAGAATACATATCGAAAGAACTATTTTTCGTCCGCGAAATAAAATAATTTATATCGACAAAACTCAAATATTCATAGCGCATCCTGGTGCTGGCACCAAAAAATTATTCGCCACGGACCACGAAGGACACGGACGGATGAAAGATGAAGACCGAGGAGGACTCTTGCCTTTCCACTTGCACCATTTATTTTAGTAACAGGACTTAATCCAGGCCCTTATTGGGTTTTGGCCGAGTGGGATAAACAACTTCAAAAATTGGGCCAATAATATGACATTATATCACAATTTATCCATTACATACGTACTACATCACCACAAACGCCCAATCAAATTCTAGTTTGATGGGATTTAAGGTCATTCAACCCGACATTTGAACATGTCACGTATCACGTCACTATCACGACTCAAGACACGCCGTGACGACGTGTGACTCCGGTCATAGTGTGACCGTAGCTTGTGGTGAATCACATTCAGAGGACATTGGCGCCTTGAGAGAATGTTCTGGACGGTGGGATGCGTGTACGAAGTGCCAATGAGAGCCGGACTTATGGGTGGATCTTCGTCATACCTGTACTTTTAACTTGCAACGAGTTTCCGGAACACTTACCTGGTATATCAACTGAACAAAATAAACTAAACACCGTTGAGAAAAATACGGCAAGTGACAGAACGAGGTGTTGGATGTAAAGTTAAGTGTGGAGTAGCCCGCAGGTGACGTCAGAGAGAAGGTTCTAGTAGGTTCGAAGGCTGCCTTCTTTTTCTCAGGCCTGGCCCGGCTCAGGCTCACGCTCCGTCTATCCATCGCTCTTTCTCTCGGGAATCGAGTAGTAGTGAACAAGGTCTCTCCGTACAACAGGAAGAACCGATCAAAAACTAAAAATTTGGAACTCTTAATTCGGGAAATATCAACCCATTTCTTCTTCATTCTTCTCTGGAAGGTACGTAAGATTTTTAACTGTTGGCCCAGCTATTCTAGGCTAGTAGATTCTCTTATTGTAACACTGGAAAAGAGAGGCATGGAGAAGCCATGCATACGCAAGCACACAGTAAGCACCTTGGAAAATATGGAGTCACTTCCTGGAACTCCCATTCAATTTACATACTATGCGAATGCATGGAAATGGAAAGGCCCATAGTTAATAGACCATGGGACGATTCTGCCGATGGGTGAGAAAGCCACACCTCCAGTTCTGGCTGTCTGGAATTTCGTATAGT
>JAQFZY010002282.1:0-12247 GCA_034696285.1 Hypogastrura burkilli
AAACTGTTTTTTATTGTTTAAAGCATGTTTTATTTGTTTAAAACATGTTTTTTATTAATTAAAAAAACGTTTTTTTATAATGTTTTAAAACAATGTTTTTTATTGAATAAAAAACTTGTTTTAAAACATGTTTTAAAACAATGTTTTAAAACATTGTTTTAAAACATGCCAACCCTGATTTAAATATTAGATAATATACGCCACAAAACAAAATCAACCCCTAACAAGACGTACGTTCTTACCTTTGAACCGTATTTATTCTTCATATACTTATGTAAATCTCGTATCTTTCTGTAACGTCGCAGGATTGACCATTTCTCGGTTGGAGTAATGATGAGTATTTCGTAGTCGTAGTGGGTACTGGAGCCTGCCCCTCTTAACATATAGTTAAGAATACAGACGTCCAAAATACCCGGAATAACCCCTTCACCTGTGACCAAAAGAAACTCACTGAGGTCCAGCTGGCTTATGGTAACTAGAAAATATTTCTAATTGTACGTAATGTCTACGGCACCTTGATGTAGCGTTGTCCAAAGTCCAGAGTTCATTGATACTGACCGAGGAATCGCAGCCCCATTATGCAGAGAGTATGTTGATCCCTCGTCATCCTAAGATATACGGTATGCAAAGAATAACATATTAGATCAATATACTAAAAT
This sequence comes from Hypogastrura burkilli, assembly GCA_034696285.1. NCBI lineage: Eukaryota > Metazoa > Arthropoda > Collembola > Poduromorpha > Hypogastruridae > Hypogastrura > Hypogastrura burkilli. The sequence goes on from JAQFZY010002282.1 coordinate 660, forward strand.
CCAAAACATTACACTTCAATATTGGTAAACTTACCGAACCCGATCCACGAGCGTTCAAACCGGCTGGCATGCTTCGGCGACTGAAAACAATTTGTTAATGAATGTGAAATTTGAAACATATTAAGAGCTATCATACTTACATTTTGAAATAAGTCCTTACAAATTACGACGAGTCATGTTAGAATCCATGAGGAAGTTAGGATGTTTTCCTGCTTTAAGCTGCGCGAATATTTCCTGAAGTCGTTTCTCCACTTCTTGATCTATTCGCATCTGAATACTACAGTTCCAATTATTTACTTAAACAATTATATAGTGCATGCAGCTTCTTCCCCGTTCATTAGCAAGAACTTAAGATGGTTAATTGATAGAGTAAACTTACTGGTCGTCGTTTTCAGTAACACTGGATAGAGCTTCCGACTCATCCAGTTCGCTGTCCCCGCCCGGGGTACTGTCCCCGTTCTTGTAAAAGGAATACGTTGATTCATCATCGTCATAGTCTAACCACCTCTGCCTTACGTTAATTCCATAAAGGGATTCAAGCTCAATATAATGGGATCTAAAGTCTTGTAGAAGCTGTAAATGTAAACAAATGACAAATAATTCCGAACCCGAATTCTTTACACAAAAGTATCCCGGACTTACCGCCATTTGAATATCTAATTCCTTCGTATCACAATCATTTTCCAAACACTCGAGCACTACTGCTTTCTGTTGAGTTATTTGTACAAATAAGCGTTTTAGTTCAACCTCCGCCTCCTCATTGCTCAACTTTAAGCTTGAGGAACCTGGAGCACGAGAAAGGATCATTTGATGGCTTTCTCCAAAACCTTCCCCCTTAATAGGGCTAACATCCTCAATTTTCAAATGAGTTTTATTGCTCGGCTGCTTCGGCGAAGACTGCTCATTATTAACTGACGATGGAAGAAACAGTGATCGGGCATTTTTATTGTTGTTGGATGAATCCGTAGGATCAGTGTTGACAGTAACAGAGTGATCCAAAGAAGCCCTAGAAGAGATTAATAAATACAAAGCCAAAGTCAACATTCGCAGTATTCTTATCCAGAAAACCAGCGATACTAACGGTTTGTCCAGAAAAACATCTGCCTCAGAATTTTCCATTATGGTCAAGAGCTTCTGCTTGCTGCTGTCAGTATGAGCAAGCTGACTTAGGATCAATTTTTCATGTCCTGCAATTAATCCCAAATCTGACTCCAGTCGGACGATTTTGTTTTCACTAGCCTGCATTCGAGCAATTCCCTTCTCAATATCGTTGTCTAGCTCCACACATTCTTTATTCTACAGAGGGGAAATGGTAAAATGAGTACATAAATAATTAGCATTCCTGCCAGCTTTCTGACTACTTTTTTTAAATGATTTTACTGCTCAATTCGATTCAGTATTAATATTATGCACTCAGCACCTTCTCCGCAAGCTTGCTTCTGAACTCCACCAAAACGTCAGTTGAAGCCTTCAGCTTAAGTTTATTCTTGGAATATTCTTTGTCTATAATACGTGACTCAGCTGCAAGTTGTTCTACGTTATGTTCCAGTGCCTCCCGTTCCTGTTCGAACTCTTCCAACATCCTTGGATCACTGCACGTATCTATTTTATCCACCAATAACTAAAACAACAATGTCATAGAAGCGTTAGACAAGTATTCATATTCTAACAGGGTATACAATTGTAAAGCAAATACAGTACGTGTGGTACTAATTCCAGTTTACTGTACTTACCTTAATCTTTTCTGTTACAATCTCCCTCTGCTTTACTACCGATGTGATTGCCTTATTTTTCCAATCCTCGATCTTTTTCTCCTGATCCTCTAAGTATTTTGTAAACTGCAGCTCTTCCATCTTTAGCAAAGGTCTCAAGTCGTCATCTCCTCTTCCTAATTTTTTCTGAAGTTCAGTGTTCAACTTATTGACATGGGTAGTCAACTCTCCTTGCTTCTGTTCTAACGTGCTCTTAAGGGTATCTACTCTAACAGCTTCTGCCTCAATCTGTTTCAGACGGCGGGTGTGATTTATAATTGGCAAACAGTAGTTTGTGATGATGAAGCAAGTTACAACAAAACATCCGACACATGACACAAAATCCACGTAACAGATCCAGCAAGGCCAAAAACGCGAAGATAAAAAAAAGAAAACGCGATTAGCGAAGTTTCTTAATCTCTTATTATTACAACTCTGAGCCTTCAAAAGCAAAAAATAAGTAACAATAATATGTTTGTATTCCAATTAGAACGTAATATATGTCATGCGCCGTACCTGTCCCATCTCTTCATCTAATTCCCATTCTAGCAGTTCACGCCTCTTCCTCAAATCTGCTTCTTTAGATTGAAGGCTTGCTAAAGTATCATGCTCTTGCTGTTCCAACCTTTTTAAGTCTTCAGATAATCTGCGTCGGTGAGCTGAGTACTCTAGCTCAAGCTTCTGCTTGCGCTACAACATCAAACAGAGCAATTAATATAAATACAATACTGTATACGCAGATGTATTGTGCCAACGAATGAGACGAAAAACTTTGGGAAGCATTTATCACGATCTGTCACTTCACACTGCGTGCTAGTTGCTAGCTAATAAACTTAGCGTAAGACGGGTAAAGAGTAAGTTCTCATCTCACACTTACTATATTCTTGTCAGGATGAGTCTAAAACTGTACTGCAGATAGATCAAAAGCGGATTGTGCTTTAAATACGTTGACAGTTAATATTTACGACCTAGACAAATAAGTTCTGGTTTAAAATTTAGCACACACACTATACTCAAAATCTCTCGTGAAGATGAAAGATGACTCAGGTTACGCCCATCCTATTTGAAAATTAATACTTTTGAACAAAACGGGTAAAATATATATGTAGCTGTTAGCTGTATGCTCTAACAGTATTGCATCCGTACCGACTATTAAAACGCTTCATGCGCTAATTTATGGTCTCTTGCCGAAATAGTGCGAGCACTTCATAACTTATTAAAGAAAACGTGCATACATTGTATTCCAACCACAACAAAAACTGCTTACTTTCAATAATAATAAAAGATTCAAAATTCAAATTGGAAAAATAGAGATATCTAAGGAATTAGCAACATATACTCATTATCCTTCGCTTACCTCTTCAAGTTCCTTTTGTGCAGATTGAATATCAGCACTTTTATGTAATTGTTCTGCCTTCCAAGCATCTTCCTTTTGTTGTTGGAGTTGCTAGAGAATGTAAATGATATAATGTCAATACTGAATACGATTATCCTGTATTATGTGGGATCTTATATTTCACAGCAGTTACAGCTCAGAAGCTTTTTTCTTAACTATGAAAAAATGGAACATTATCAAAATGGAAAAATCTAAGATACCCGGCCAGTATACATATAAACCACAAATTAAACGCATCCAAGAGCGAGCAGGAAACCTTTACCTCATAGGTATATTTCTGCTTTTCCAGAAGCGCTTTTTGCTGGAGCAATTCTTGACTTTCTCTTTGCAAACGAGTTTCCTCTGCTTCGAGCTGCTTCCGCTTTTCTTCAAGAGCACTATTCTCCTCCCTAAATATATATAATGAGCTTAATTTATATACAACCCAGACAATCACGGATATTAAACGTAGACCCTGGTAGGGCTCGGGTACTTCGAACCAGGGTTGGATGTAAATATATTATCCCTTTAATACTACTTTATGTACGATTTTAGCAAGTAGCATTGTTTTGTTGCGTTTGCGCCCATGCTTTGCCGAGAAGCGTTTGAGGGTTTCGCGCTTGCCGTGTGGAAAATTTTTGTTTCAATATTGGAGTGAATGTAACACTGGAGGAATTAAAATTTTAAATTAAGTTTTGTGAGTCCATTAAACCTACTTTTTGCCTACTTCGATTTCGATTAGAAACGTAGAACTTGGACACGATCACGATTACGAAGTGCAATGATCACGTTTCGCGCTTGCATAGCCATGCCCAAACCATTGTCCCAGGGCCCACCGGCCGATGAATAAACTGAAGTGCCTAACACATTAACCTGCTATAAATAAGTTAGAATAAGCAGCAAAACAGGACGACGGATCAGCGCAGGCTATAATTGTTTGGATGTCAATTATAATATCGCCTAAAGTATACTTTATGTGCGATTTTAACAAGTAGCTTATTGTCTATTTATTGCTAAGAACTCAGATATGGGAATATCATAAAAAAAAGTCAATTACCGAGTTGAAACTGATAATTACTTTCGTATTCATTTTTAAACGACCCAACTCCGGAGACTCTGAAACGGCCCAACCTCGAAGACTCTGACACGACCCAACCCCGGAGACTGACACGACCCAATCCCGGAGACTCTGACACGGCCCAACCCCGGAGACTCAGACACCAGACACTGTTTACATTGTTTTACACTTTCTCAGCTTGAAAACTACATAAGTACATACATATGTACGGAATAAGTTTAACAGTTGTAGTGTGCTGTGCTTCACATGGGGTTTGAAGGTCAATTTAAAGCGCCAAAGGAAGTATGTGGCAACCTGTTTCGCCGAAGGCGAAGATCTGTTGTATCTATTACACTCAAATTGCATCCAACCCCAGTCAGAATCACAATTTAGCTTTTTTCTTGTTAGTATTTTCCGACCCAAGTTTTTACCGGGGTTGGCCGAGCCAACCTCTACCCGTTGTAGGCGCACGGGCGACATGGGCTCCGTGAATGTCTGATACAACCTCATATGCAATACATCCGGTACAACCCACAGCCTTTCTTAATGCTATCTTTTTACCCAAGCGCGGAGGAGTGCAAGTTTTCCGAGGACAAAGCTAAATCTGTGACCGATCGACTTAGGAATGATAAACGACTTCGATTCAAATGAGATCTCGATCCATCTCTTCTTAGTTTTTCGGCTTCGGCTGGATCGTTATAACGGAACATACTCGTTCTCCCAATCAAGATCACACAGCCTGCAAAAGTTAGGGTAAAATAGTTTATACCAAGTAAGTGTATTTGCCGTTGCGGACCAACAACATAATGAATAAAAAAAAATGCGTTCAGAGAAAGCAGGCTACCTTTAGCTTACATGTGCGCCAGAAAGAAACAAGAAACAAGGAATCCAGTTCCAATTTTTCTTTCCATCTTAGATCATCCGCGAGTACATTAACGTGAACTCGATTTTATTCAACTATGTACCGTAATTGAATTTGAGGACCTTCGTAGACGAAACAATTAGACCTGAATTGCTTGTTTCTTGTTTCTTTCTACAGTCGGGTCCATAGGGGTATATCTTCCTCCCTGTGAGGTATTTTTACCTCCCTCATGCTCTTTCATGTAAAGTGGTCACGTGGGGATGTATTTTTGCCTCCCAGGGAGGTATTTTTACCTCCCTCGTATTTATTTTCAAGAATAAACCTAACGTAACGTTATCATTTACAATAATTGATATTTGACCCACCAGTCCACGAAGTGACCTTTTATGGGGAAAATCTGAAATATTCGTGGATTTTTAAAAAATGAGCCTTAAAAGCTTTTTTTGTAGATTTTTCGAAGGCTCAAATCGCCCCGCTAATTTTTTTTTATAAAAAAAGAGGTTCTGAGCAACTTGCTAACATCCATTTAGCTGTCGCCTTAAACCCAATGTCCAATCTCAAAACGTTTCAAAGGGGCAAAAATACCTTCTCACGTGACCACTTTACATAAGAGAGCATGAGGGAGGTAAAAATACCTCTCAGAAGGCCAAAATACCCCTATGGACCCGACTGTTCTAGTGCACGTGTAAGCTCCAGGTAGCCTGCTCTTAGACTAAAAGGCCTTATGGGATGATCGTGTCCGTCTGTCCGTCCGTCCGTGGGTCACTCTTTAATTCACTCCGTACAGGTCAGATGTAATCAGTAATCACACATAATAATACCCTTTTTCCTAGATGGCTGCTTCTTTGCTCTTTATGTGCTCTATTCGACCCTAATTATTATATAATAAATGTCATACCATGCTTCACAAAATACTAAAATTATAACGCAAAATTGTGGGCATGGCTCGATACACGCAGTTGTCTTAGCACTTTTAATTCTTAAAAACTCATTAAGAAGTTGAGAATTCATGAATAACCGTAGAACGTATGTTATATGTAAACTCATATTACATAACGCAGAGTAGAGCGAGCATCAGTTGTATCAGACTAGTTGTATACAAATTCGAACAAGTGAAGCGCCATAACCATTATCATATGACATTTGCAAGTAACAACCTGATGACGCGAAGCAAGAAAATTTGAAAGATTGAAATCTAAGAAAGGTGGTTACCCTTATCCAAACAACTTTAGTTTCATAAACACTTCACTTGTTCAATTATTTTTCTGAATTTTATTTTCCTCTACATTTTTTGGTTCCAAGCTGCTGAAAGCAGGTTTTTCTGAATGAATTTTTTATTTCGCGAATCATATTTTATTTTGTCAAGGCAAAGTGTTGTTACCTGTCAGCTCAAGAAAAAATGCTCCTAGTAAAACGTCGCTGAGTATGCCTGAGTGTGCTCTAAAAAGGACGAAACAAGGTTAGTTTCTATTAAACCATAACTATTTTGTGATTAGTCAAAGTTCATGAAGCTCCCTTGGTAAGTCATCATTTATGATTCGGCTTTTGTGAATACTCATGATGGTATTTGTACCTAATTTGGACATAATTAATTTAAACTGTTTCCTAACTTAAATGACTACAATTTTGTTTTGATTGAACCAGGCGAAGGCCGGGTAAGAACAGGGAGCCTCTTCGCCTTCGAATTATTGACCATATAAAACTGGTTTTCCCAAGGGACCTTCGTGGACTTTGACTAATCACAAAATAATTATGGTTTAATAGAAACTTACCTTGTTTCGTCCTTTTTAGAGCGCACTCAGGCATACTCAGCGTCGTTTTACTAGGAGCATTTTTTTTTATTTCCGAATTTTTACGGGTTACAACTGATACTGATGGCATAAGCCATGTTTCAAACCGAAACCATCATCACACTTGAACATATTTTTTATGAGTAGAAACATTAACGTTGTCACGGGTGATGATGGATGTACATGAGACTATACTAATACAGGTAGTGGGCATCAGAGTTCCCTATATAAATGTGTGTTAGGAAACGGACCCCAGATCGATTGGTAAAAGGTCAGATATCTCAGGAGCCCTTTGATCTACCGATGTCGAATTAAGTTTGTCTGAAAGCCAATTGTATGGCCTACAATAATTTTAACTGCTGGGAGGCCTAAGTACTTAGTACCAAGAATACAGCCAGTAGTGGTTGAAATAGAATGCCATGCAATGTTTACATTAGTGATGCAGTCCCCGTCCAACTCTCGTCCCCGGGGACTCTCCCCGTTTTTTATAAGTTCGATTTTAAGTATATACAATGCAAAACCAGGACTAGAAATCAATTTTTTTCATAGAGGACATGGCCCTGTATGTATAGTGAAATTTAATTCAAAAGGATTTAGCTAAAACTTGGTATAACGATAGCTCAAAACGTCCTAAACAATGTTTTCATCGACCTCACAGCCGCATCTCGACTCCAGCACACTCTACGGGTCACTCAAAGGTCACATGTGGATGAAATTCCATCAGATAGATTTGGCTTAAACGGACCCTCTACCGGTCAAATACCCGATTTATCCGGTAAGACTGTACTGACAAGTAATAATGGTCCAAGAAGGTGACTTACGGCTTTGACGTCCAAAAACATTGTTCAGGAGGTCAAGATCTGTAAGTACACCAAGTTTTAGCTAAATATATCGGCACAGCTTCTTTTCCCCATACGACATGTGCAAGGCACACATATATGCTGAAGTCCACAATTTACATTATATTTACAGCCAATCGGTGATTCTAAATGCAGCGTATGAGCTTGACCAATTTCAAGCGCCGTAATTAAGCCAGGTATTTCCATTTTGCGTCATACATTGTCCTTAAGTTAATTTATCTTAGTGCCGAGGTCACGCAAGCTGCAAAAACCGGTAAATTTTGGCATACTTTTTGAACTGTCTGGTCCTTCTTTTTTTTTAGCTATTTCTGCCCCCGGACCTCTCCCCGGGGATTATCCCCGTCCAAAAATTCCGAAATTCGCCAGATTAAGTTTTGAAAATAGAAATAATACTAACCTTGAGACAGCCGAGTAGGCTTATCGATTTGTTGTTCATTTACCCAACACAGCGCCCCATTAAACGGGACAAGCGTCGCAACTCCGGACTCGAGCATAATACTACAATGTTGAGACTCTAAACCCAATCCTTTGAGTAGAATATCATGTTTGTTATTGGCTTCTTCCTCGGAACCTATTTTTGTCTCTCCTTCCTGTAAAAGTTTAAGGTGTTAGCATAGGAAAATTATGTATCTCTCGGAAAGTTCGCATGAATTAAACCAATTAACACAAACCTTAAGGTGATAAAGCGTAATCCCAGTGCTCAATAAGTCATCATCTATGCCTATGAGATGCGGCATTTGAGAATCTAGAACAACACCAGTTCCAGCCTTCCGTAGTGCTAAATCCTTTTGTTCCATTAAAATCTTCTGAGTCTCTTTCCACTTCTCAGTCCATTCTTCTGTTAAACTTTTCTCACGGGCCTCTTTTTTGTGAAGTTCTTCCAATACTTCTGCACTTGGAGCCAGACTCTACAGATTCATCATATTCATAAACCAAGAAGTTTAATAACAAAGGGAGTGAGTAATCCTTTATAACCCAAATTGATATCACATATGTTTCCCAGAAGTCATACCAAATATATCCAGTAGATAGCATAGGTTAACACAACGTATGATAAGAAGATATAGCGTGAAAGAACGGTTGTGTGAAGGATAGGAAGCGAAAAGACAAGTTAGATAAGATACTGAGTGAATCAGAGGTAGAATTTTGGTTAGGAAATACAATGAATGTAGGCACCTCGTCATTACTACCGAGCTTCAGTTTTAATTTGTCTATTTCTGCACGAAGTTCACGAATCAATTTCACATTCGGATCTTCGTTAATAGTTGGCTTATTGATGATATTCTTGGCTCGGTTGGCATATCTCAGAGTGCTCAAAGTTTCCCCGTAATTGCAATCAGCAGGAGAAATCGCTGTTAAATACATATAATTATCCAAAGAAAACATGCTGTTTCCGAGTAATTTATCAAATGTATGCTTCACGAACTAGCAATCATGATTGTCTTTGAGTTCCCCCCGAGTGAATCCTTCAGCAGCCACGTTAGAACGGAATCTCGATAAGGAATAAACGGTTTATGATGATAATTCTTATTTTGTTGAGCTTGAGAAGCTTCTGCTAGAGCTGAAATTACTGAGCCCAAAGTTACAAGTGACTTGTTGATGTGGGCGCCTTCCTTAAGCCGCTTTCCAGTTGCACCTGTGGCATCTGCACGTTCGCTGTAAGAAAGAATAAGTAAGTAGAAACATTACAAACTAAAAAGCAGCGATGATAACTTGACGCACAGCTTAGTTAAAACTAAACAGCGTTTCAATTCCATACCTTCCTGCCAAGTCTACCAGATGTATTTTGGACACTGTCTCTGAAGGCATGTCGCCAACAAGGCGGGCCTGAACAAAGGTCATTGTGAAAATAGCATGACTCCGCGAACTCACATCGTTCATATTTGTACTCGCAGTAGTCCGATTGGAATTCCCTCTATTCATAATGTCTTGAATTCCGGAATAGTTGGTTACCAAATGCGAAGATAGGTTTTCAACATATGGTCCCTGCTTCGGATGTTCGCGGACCTAACCATAATGTATTCGGTGAAAGTCTGCTTCTATTTTCATTGATAAAACCGATTCCAAACTTGTATTACCCGAAGACTATGTGTCTGATCCTTTGTTAGTAAGTCTTTAACTCTTTCATTATATATTTCCAAATAACTAACTTCTGTACTGTAAGTTGTACCTTTGGAAGTACCTAAGCTCATGCGATGAAACATGTCCTACAAAGTAAACATTAAACAACTCATATTTATTTAAAGTTCAAAATGTCGAGAATAGATTGACTCCCAATCACATTACGCTTACCATACATATACGTGGAATTAAACCTTGAGCTTCCTAAAATGTACAGAGGGAGTTGATTAAATTCTGCCCACATCTATCATGTCCCAGAAGCAGTATGTTTATATAATTTCGTCACTAACCATTGGGTTCTGTGAACCCATCATTGTATGAGTCTTGCCGCTCGAAGTCTGACCATAGGCGAAAACGCATGCATTGTAACCTTGAAACGCACTTCCAACGACATCTACTCCTAAGTCTTTGAACACTTGTTCCTGAGAAGCGAAATGTGAGTCGTTGGGGTCGAATGACCAGTGTGAGTAGTCGAACGTGAAGTCCTTATATTTTTCTCGGGAACCATCTCCATCTTGTTGAGCTGTATGAGTCATCTACATGAAAATAAAGAAAGGGAAATTAGAAAAAGCTGGTCTTCGGTCATTCTATATTGCATTATTGCATGTATATGACCTACTAAAATATAATTCCCATTAATTGTTGAGTATAATGAAAATATTACAAACTTAAGACTTGGAAACGATAAGAAACATTCACGATTTAAAATATTATCTGGCAATGTCAATGCTCTATGCCCATATCGTACAATTTATAATTTAAAATATTATGTCAGTTTTAGTTTAAATTTATGGTTAGGAATAAGATTAAACGGCGTAATTAAATATTTTGTAATCGTAAAACAAAACAACTGAAGTTTACTTAATTAATACTAGGTAAGTATATTCATTTCCAAAACCAGCATGAAACGGAGATGTGTATATGTGTATGTGTACTAATAATTGTGATAAAGGGGACGTGCTTTACATACGTATGTACAAATCATGAATAGTGGTAATAAAAACAATATACTTAAGTATATATTTTTTTAATCCGATTTGTTCCCCTTCATTTTTATGATTTTTATTTTGAAAAATAAGGCAAAACCAAATGTAAAGCAATAAGCAATAACGGCGTTATTACCAATAATACAATAATGCGTAGGTATTTGTCCATTGCTACCCATTACCAAATGTTTAAACAAGTTAAATATAATTAGGGTTGATTGAACAACATTCTTCGGAAATGCCGAGTGGCTGCCTGCGCAGTCAGATCCATGCGAATATATCTCTACCTCACCGAGTCAAATATATACCTCCACACGTGACTTGTTAATATGTGATAGCTTAGGTAGACCATATCTCACAGGGACGTAATTATTAGTGTTGCCAAGATGCGGGCATTCATTATCATCGGCCGATACCGATTCTTTTAATTTATTTCAGATTCAACCGCATCGGCCGATTCTTTTTCCTCGTCATACTTACTATCACATCATGCAGCATATCAAAATGACCTTCAGGACAAGGCGTATTCATGCACATTCTGAACTAATTTATTACCCCAAACGGAAATTATAAGATTGCAAAGTACTAATTTCAAGACAGTTGCGGTTCTTGGTACACTAATAATAATTATGACGTTATAAGTCGAATAATGGAAATTATCTAAAAGCTTTTCTTATAGCCCTACTAGTAGCCCCAGCACCAGAAATTCTGGTGATTATTGGTGGTTCGCAATTTTGACAGTAAGAAACGTATAGTGTCAGAGGTACCGATAAATTCCAATGCGTC
>JAQFZY010002283.1:0-12247 GCA_034696285.1 Hypogastrura burkilli
CCGGTCGGGACGGGACGGGACACGGGACGGGACGGGATAATGCTTGTCCCGTCCCGATAGGGACGGGATGGATTCCGCCCCGTTCCGTTTTGTACGGGACGGGACGGGATGAGCTTAATCCCGTCCCATCCCGTCCCGTGGGCAGCTCTACTGGTACTTATACTAGTACTCAGGCGCTCTAATAGGGGTCAAGGGGATCCTGTTAGCCCAGAACGGACACAGCAAAAGTTATGCCTGACCAAACAAGAAGACGTATACTTTCTCGGTAAAAACAAGCAGCTCGAATTGGGCAGGTACAAAAAAAAATTACCAGCATTTGCAAAATTTTTACGTTTTAGTATAAATTGGACTTAAAATCTAATTAATTTCGACTCAAACTTAGCAAAGAAAATGAAACGTTCTCACTGCAAAAGCTCTACTACGGATCAGAGCCGTAGCAGGCATGGACCGAGAGGAGCAGCCGCTCCATGCCGGACCGGTAACTTGAAATTTAAAATATTACTAGACAAAAATGCTCCCAGTAAAAAGTCGCAATAAAGCCTGAGTGCCCTGGAAAGGACGAAACAAGTTATAATACTACTATATTAACCAAAAACTATTTTGGAAAAAAATAAATGTTGACGAAGGCCCATTGGCAAGTCCAGGCATCTGACGCGGCTTTGTTTCTGAATACTCATGAGAATGAGCGAAGTTTCACTTTAATTTGAAATACTATTATGTATGTACTTGAAGTTTTTCCCTGTACTACTACGTACATCCTTTTTTTCGGATTGACCCGGCTGCGTTTGACTAATCTGAATTTGTCTTGAAGAGAAATCCGGAATTCATATGTCGCAGAGTCACTGTACTTTGTTTCATTAAAATTAGGTTAGGTTACCTTACAAAAAAGTCGGTTGATCTATTTTTTCCAAAATAGTTATTGGTTAATATAGTAGTATTATAAATTGTTTCGTCCTTTTCAGGGCACTTTATTGCGACTTTTAACTGGGAGCATTTTTTATTTCAGAATTTTTACGGGTTGCAACTGATACCAGGAGGGATGCATTTCACACCTAAACAATCACCGCACTGGAATATATTTTATTACTATTACAAGTAACGACCTCGCCTTCGGCTCGTGTCTTATACTTGCACACGCGGCTCCGCCGCTTAGCGGGCTTGGCTCTACGCTTGGAACTAATTAGTACATATATTTTATTTAGTAAATAAGTTGATTACTTAACTCTACAAATAGTTTGAATTTAGCAAGTCATGTCTCAGAAGCAAAGTACATACGAAATGTTAGACGCTGCGCTGCAGGTAAGATTTAAGAAACAGACAGAAATAGAAGGCATTCAAGAACTTGCAGCGTCTAGCATCACAGCTCGTTGGTACTTTGTTGCTGTAACATGGCTTGCTTACATCAAACTATTTGCAGAGTTAAGTAATCGATTTATTTACCGAAAAAAATATTTGTACTAATTAGTTCCAAACGTATAGCTAAGCCCGCTAAGAGTCGAAGCCGCGCGCGCAAGTATAATAAGACACGAGCCGAAGGCGAGGCCGTTACTTGTATTTTGCATTTTTTCCTGCAGCGTTATGAATACAATTTCGGATTATTATCTCTCTCCGCTATTTGGTTATGCTATCAAATGGTTGGACCACGTAGAGTTGTGCTTGGGCGGTATGTAAAGGCAAAGTGACCTTGGAGTAATTTTATAATAGTTAGAACAATAACGTTGTCATGAGTGACGCACACGAGACTTCTAGTACCGATAATGGGCATTCGATTCCCGTATTTAAATGTGTGTTATGAAATTGACATCAAATCGGTCACTAAAAGGTCAGATATCTCAGGACATTTTTAACCTACCGAGGTGAAATTAAGTTTGTTTGAAAGCCAAATGTATGGCCTACAATAATTTCAGGTGTTGCGATGCCTTAGTACATGGAAAGTGGGTTAAATCGACAAGTTGAGGTCGTTTTTCATGGATTTGATTGGATTTCAAGGAAATGAGAAATGCAAAATTAAAATTGAAGTGCATCAATGGGACCAAATTCACCAGCTTTTATGCGTCTTTAAGTTTTTGCGTAGGTGGAGCAATTTACTCGCAATCTTTGACAGACGAATTTAGGGGGGGGGGGGAGGGAAAAGCATATCCTTCGGAACGAACCTTTAAACGCTTTTTTATTTGTTTATTTACGGTTTAGAATTGTATTCCATTTTATTGTACCGTTTCAAATTTAGCATCGAATAGTGTACAACGCGGTATAAGTTATCGAATTAAATATGTTTTGATTTATTTTCGTAATTTAACAAAAATCGTTCAATCGTAACTCGTAACGTTTGTTTTATACTCTTGAAGGGACTCATCAACTTAGGAAACTCCATCGCTTCTTTTCTGACACCTTATTTTGTTTTACAAAATGAATTTTCACGCTTAAAATAAAGGTGATTCGGTTTTACAAGGAATCTTTCATAGAAAAAAATCGGTAGGTATTAGTATATTTGGCATTAAATTCTTGCTCCCGGCCGGACCAAGCGCTGTTACGGCCCTGATATGTATATGTGGGTTCTCCGAAGTATTTATCTTACAACTAACAACTATAAACTAACACTTTAACTATGAAACAAACTACTTTTTCTGAACATTTATATCATATACGTGCCATTTAAATGAAAGACTACAAATATATTCTTGCGCGAACGCGCCAGAAATGTTCAGAAAATTAGTTGGATTTTGCGTTAGCACGGGTTCTTGGTGGCTCGTCTAAGAAAATATCATTCAACACAATTGCGAATTCAATACCGGTTCAGTTTGATTAATTAGAATTAATTAGTTTCCGGTGTCTTGTTCTTCCGTCTGATTCAATTTCCCAAGGCCGTAACACCGCAGAATTGTGTTATGTGGTTATGTGTGAATAAAGCCGCTCGTGCAATTCAAACTGTTTGAAGTTTTTGGATAGTCACAATAGCAGGTACCACCATCACTCAACTAATTATAATTACGGAGGTTCCCGCGCACGTGAACATAAGGTATATTGTATGTACATAGTTCAGAGTTGTAGTCCCACTCAGACGAAACGGATGTGAGTCCCATTAGTATAGGTCCCATAGTTCAGTGTGTCTCGAACTTGACAGCCTTTTGCATATTGAAAATTTTAGTCGGGAAGTTCTGATGTCCGATTGGGGTCCTTTGAAATACAAATGATAAACAATATTGATGGGTGATAGAACAGGGACGTGAAACTCGCGAACATGCGAATGTGCATTTAAGTTTAGGACCCAATCAAAAACTTCAAACGTTGGAGTAGTAGTATTGGTATTTGAATTGTGTATCGAAAGTATTGGTACATCCGCATTCCAAAGAAAGGCAATCCAAGTACTGGTTCGGCTTCTGCAAAAAAGTATTAGCAATACTCACCCGAGGTAAGTTACAAAGTGGATAAGAATTAGGGAAATAACGATTGGCAAACACGGAAGGTGCCGGCGGTGTTGTAGATTCGTTTCTTTGGAAGGCTCCCAATCGTGTCGGAATTAGGTTATCTCAAACTTGACCCATAATAAACAGGTCAAATATCCGTGAAACTTCGGTATATTTAGATAGGGACGTAGTTTTTGATTAAATTAATCCACCGCAGACCACAGATCCGAAGGGCTTTTTGAGAATTGACATGAAGGTGTTCATTATCTTATGGGCTGGAAATATTATGGTCACGTTACGAAACCATGCTTGATTCTAACTCTGTCTTGAGTATAAGTTAAGTCCTGCTTGAGATAGTTTTCTTGCCGACATTCCGTCTATGTAGATTTGGGACTTAAATGCTCGGAGCGGGGAATCCAGTTACTTGTTCCAGTCATTAATTCTGAGGCGAGTTCTTTTTAAGAGAGCGTCCTTTGATCAGAGCCGGGCATAAGACCGCATGAACAAAGAGGCGGAAGGTGATAGATTTGGCTGTGGTTCCTTGTTCCTTTTACGGCGTTGGGAGATAAAAGAGAGAGAGGATGTATTTAGGCTTCCGAGACCTGGATTGGGTTGTGCGGAGGAGAGGTGGATTTACTTTCCTCTCCAGAAGGCATAAGGACAGATTCTCAAATTGGAGGAGTATCATTGGGAACCATGACGGTGTTGAAAATTAGACTTCCAGGATTGGGCATAAGACCAAGGCGGGCATAACTTTCACTACATTCTCCTCCCTACTCAACGCAACAACACAGCGACTCAGCTCAAAGCCGCTAGAGATCACCTCAACAGCCACTAAATCATTAGGACTCAGGATCAGGATCAGGAACTCAGGAAGTAATACAGAACAGACCGCGAACGGGCAATTGAGTCTTGTCAACAAGATCTTCCAAATGATGAATTATATCTAAATCATTTTTATTATTGATCCAGTGTCTTTTAATATATCCCAGCCTTGATTGGGCACTGAAGTACAGGTAGTATTTAATTGAGAATTTAGACCATTAGAAAACAAAATCATTTCGGATTTCGGAGCTTTATTACTTGCATAGGACGCTGTGAGAAATTTCAGCACAATCAAGTACCTTGAGCAGTAGTATTAGTATAATAAATATAGTTATGCCAAATTACTTATTTTGTGTCCCAGGCCATTTCAATTGACGATCCCAATGACTTTATTGGGGTTTCCGTACACATCACGCTTACGTCAGTAATATAAAATTACTATGGAAGAGGGACTCATATGACCGAATTTAAGTACTACTGCGGAATTTAGTGAGTTTTTTTTTTGCAATAGTTAAAGTATAGGTAGAGGTAATCATTATTATATGCTCAACTCGCAGGTACGACGTACGACGGAATTGTCCAGAAAATGGGATCGTTCAAGGTCACGCTCCAGAGCTGTGGTGTTGCGCACCAGAATTTCTGGTGCCGGGCCCGCTAGTAGTATATAAAGAACACAATATTTACACGACTATTCAAATAAATATCGACAAACATTTTTTAAAGTTCCATATCAAAATGTAAATAAAAAATGCATTTAGAAAAAGCAGACTACCCTGAACTTAGAAGGGCACTGGAAAGATAAAAACAAGAAATACAAACAATCTATGACTAATTTTTGTTTCCTTTCCCAGCTCCTCCGTAATAATTATCATGAATTCATTTTATTACAACATTGATGTAATCGGAGGACCTTCACGGACGCAAAAATTAGTCCTGTATTGTTTGTTTCTTGTTTTTATCTTTCCAGTGCACTTTTAAGTTCAGATTAGTCTGCTTTTTCTAAATAAGCATTTTTTATTTTGGAGTTTTTGAGCGCACATTTTTTTGGATATACACCTTCGCATCATTATATTAGTAGAACTGGTAGACATGAATTAAGCTGTTGCTACGTACCTTAATTACGTAACCTAACTGTACTTACATGGATGTGTTTCTTATACTATGTATGTGTCCTGAAAAACATAATAACCTACCTTTGTAGGAAATAAATACATACGGGTAACACTGATGAAGTACAATTGGTAATGGCGAGGAGAAACTCCCTATATAAACGTGTGTTAAGAATTAAGCTCGAAATGCGTCACGAAGAGGTCAAATATCTCAAGAACCCTTTGAACTAAAGAGGTCAAATTAATTTTGTTTGAAACAGATTTGTATGAACTACAATGATTTCAATAGCTGGTAATGCTGAGTATGTAGGTTAAATGGCGACTTCGACGACGTTTTTTGATGACTTAGGGCGAGAATTGAGATTCGGCATCGCATTCCCCCGATTTTTATGTATCTTTAATTTTTCGCGTTAATTGAGCGGTTTAGCCGGAAAGTGCTCTTCAGACATTTGAAGGGGGGGGGGGGCTCTTCTAAATGCATACCCTACGGGAGTTAACTTTTCCGTATTTATACTTTTTATACGCAAACATCATGTTGTCAAGGAGAGAAAAGTTATCTGCAGGTTACCCTGACCCTGAGCGTAAGTCACTTAAGCCAAGGGTAACCTGCTTTTTCTAAATGCATTTTTTATTTTAAATTTTTTGACTAAATTTTGTTAAGCAGATTATCGAGTATAATTTTGTAAAGGTGCAATGAGACTGATAACTTGTTTTGTATTGTACTGGTAATTTGGCTTGTCATTCGTAATGAGCTGTATGTGGTCCATTGTCCATTTAACACACTATAGCGTAAGAGTGATCCTGATTCTCATCTATCTGTCATATCTTATTGTATTTATAAGTAAAATTGAGAGACATAAGAGAATGGCTGTTGATATGGGTAACGCCGAACGCCGATGAATTGCCTTGATACTGGGATTTAATTCCCTGTGTCAACGTGTTAGAAAATAGGCAACAGATAGGTGACTAAATGGTCAGATATCTGAGGACCCATTGGACCTACTGAGGTCAAATTAAGTCTGTTTGAAAGGATTTTGTATGCTCTACAACAATTTCAATATCCGAAAGCCCTAGGAGCATGTGAGGTAGGCTGAATCGACACATTGAGGTAGTTTTTGGGTGTTTTCTGGTAGTAGGCATGAAAATAACGACGCTTTGAGTTAATGGGCATAATCAACCATGCATTTACCAGCTTATGCGCGTCTTCCATTTTTGACGTAAATCGAGACGTTTTGTCGGAAAATGCTCTTCGGACATTTTCAAAGCTGCGGAAATGCATACCATATGGGTCGTAACTTCTCCGTAAATACGGATACTCCATTTCCCTGTTGTCAAGGAGGCAAAAGTTAGGTCCAGCTGGTCCAGCTCAGGGAAATATGCTGATGTTCGTGTGCGGTGGGCCTGTTGCCATGACACTATTTATACCTACATTGGGAATGATCCTACTTAATAAGTTAACGATTCTAATACTCCCTCCCGCCCTTTCTGCGTCCGGGATTGGGATTCAAATAAACAAAATCTTCTGTCTCCTGTAGCAACATATGACTGATGTGATGAGCATAGGGAGGCGTACAATAATTTATGTAACAAAATGCCGAGTACGGTTTATTAGAGGGACGATACGGTGTCTGTGCTGTCTTCTGCTCTGATTTATACGAGCGGTACTGTCCAACCCACTGTTACTCACCAACATTTCTGGTGCTGGTGCTACTAGTTATAATTCTTAAAACTCGTTTCGATCTTTTTTATTTTAGAGGCTTATATGTCAGTTTGCTTCGCAACACAACCATTTTTATACGAAGTATGATTTGTATTTAGTTTGGTTTTAGTAACAAATGAGTCAGTTAATAAGTTTAAAAAATGGCTTACTCATATATAAAAACCTGCTTTCAGCAGCTTGGGACCAAAAGGTGTGATGAGAATACGAATGGAGTAGAGTAGCTATTTGCCTTTTATCACACATAAGCCCTTCAATTGAAAATTGATCAATCCCTTAGTGAAATGACCGCTTGTTAAGCAGCCATAAAGCCAGTTCTAAACCTTTTCGAAATTTGATTGTGTTTGGATATTTTGAAAGTGCTTCATTGATCTTTTTTTTTTCAAAAGTTATTGTATAATGTGCTTCACTTAGTTCGAATTTATATACAAGTGATGCTCCACCTAAATTATATCCAAGCGATGCTCGATCTAAATTATATACTATGCGTTGTTTACTTCGAGTTTACATATATTAATTCATGTTAGTATACTTGATCCGAACGATACATGCTTTGATGGCATAAAATACCTTAAATTGGAAAATGGCTAAACGCTAAGCCGCGCGACCCGTGAAAAGAGCCATGTGAAATATTTTGCTTCTCAGGACTTGGCAGCAAATACGAGGAAACAAGGCATGGAGTGAGCGATAAATTGCATCTTGTTAAGCGTTGTAAAAATTTCGTTATATGATAATCGGCCTTAGTAGGAGCGGGTAGAACGATCGCGTCGAAGCGAAGCAGAAATTGTCTTATTATGCTAATTTACATATGAACTCTACGGAGCAGTTTGGGGTGTGACAGAAATGACGAACGGATGGACGGACGGACACCCGGATCATCCCATAAGACATTTTGGTTTAAAAGTTAAATTGATGAAATGATTATACGTTTAGCCAAGTCCGGTGAAAAATAGCCATGATGACTATTTTGCTTCGCAGGCTTTGATACTGAAACCTGTTGTGTGGAGTAACACTTTGCTAAGCGGGGTCTGATGAAATAAAAAATCTCTGATTTAATCTGATTTAATTTAATCTGAGAGTGAGCGTATAGGAGCCATCACGCGGCGCGGGTATGAAGCAGGAACGCGTCTTAATACTCAGGGTTGTATGTGTAAAGAGGGAAGCTATTTATTTGAATGGGGACGGACGGACGGACGGACAAACAAATCATAATCACCTTTACTACGTTAACACGGTAATAATGCAGATTTGTATCTTTTTTCATGGGTCGAGTCATTTCTGCGATTGTCTATATACATTCCGGTAACTTTTTATCATAAAATACTTTTAATATTTTGTGAAGAGTGTTATAGCCTTCATTATATGATGACTAAGGTAGAGCACATAAATAGCAAAGAAGCAGCCATAAATTCAGGTCTAAACCTTTCCGAAATTCGATTGTGTTTGGATATTTGAAAGGTGTTTCATTGATCTTTTTTTTTTCAAAAGTTATTGTATAATTTGCTTCCCGTAGTTCGAGTTTATATACATATGGGGCTCAATCTCATTTGTATACAATGAGCTGTGTACTTCGAGTTTACATATTCCCGATGTTCTACTGTAAGGTAGGTTACACCTCTATGAAAGTGCACTTTCGCTATTTATACATACATACGTTTAATAGTGCTGCTGCAGAATAGAACAACACGCCAGTACTTGCTTTACACAAAAATCTTGCACATACGTGAAGGATTAAGAAATAACTTGTTTTTACTGTGCCAGATAACTATATAATAATCGGCTTTACGTGAAACGCGCGTCGCTAGTGCTTCTGACTCGAAGCGTGACAGCTGCAATCTACGCTCATTTTAATGATGCTGGCGCTGCTGGTCTCATGCTTTGTGACAGACGGACGGACAGACAGACAAGCCCATCCCATAAGACCTTTTTGTCTAAAATGAAACCTTTGAATTAAGGCTGCTCCAAACGCAAATGCATAGTTGTGTATAATCTATAGATATTGAAGTGTGAAGTTCCCCGGTCAGTCGCTCCGATCTCGCTTGCTGTTCATTTAATCAGCTCTTACGAAATAAGTGGTATTGAACAAACATATATTGTAAAATACTATATTACTTTCTTTTATTGAACTTCTGCTGTTCTTTCTATAAAATGTATGTATGTAATATGCACGCATTACACCATCTGCATAAAGTATGACTGTGAGCATGGGTTGTATGTCTCGAATATGAAGGATGAGGGATGAGATAGACATTAAACATGCTCATTGAGAGTCCATTTAATTCCTATTATGTATTAATAGTTGGTCGGATACTGGATTGAGAAATAATTGTGGGCGCACCCTCGTGATAGCTTGCTGCTTCTCACACCTGAGCTGCCTGAGCCGGGACAGAACAATAGGTTTGGTTTTATTCACTCCAGGAGGCCCACTGTCACTTCCTTTGCTTGGAGTGAGAGGGCCCAATCTCCCAATGACGTCTGAATCTGATCAGAAGAGCGGAGTGATGGATATCTTGTCCATATCCTCCTGTCCGCAGCACGGGGTCCTTCCCTGATCTCTTAATCCTCATAAACACCATTCCGAGCAAGAAGGCGACTAAGAAAAGCTGCGGAGCTCTGTTGAGATGAGCCGTCGGATGCATTCCATAATTGGCTCCGACTAATTGATCTCCTGAATGCAATGAGCCAGCCTCATTGTTCGTCCTCAGGACGCCTCATGAAACTCATCATCATCATCATCATGTCTTCTTGTTCCCTTTGTGGTCGAACCCATTGAGAGCCACGAGACCAATAACTCACACTTCATTGATCTACTTATAACTTGGGAAGAGGCCCAGCTCAGTGAAGGTGTCTACTTATTTTGATGGACACCGGCCATATATGTCTCGACTCTCATTAATCCTCCATCCTGCATTTGCAGCTTATACTGTACTCAACTCCCTTCTGCATCAACGCCCTCAACACTAATTATTTCTTCAGTACACTTTCGCAAGGAGCCCATACTGTGACTGTGACTCGGATCTCAATAAGGAACTATTCTACTATGTACATCACGATCATTCTCATTCCTATTTCAAAGGCTACAGAAGCCTGCAAGATGAGCCGCCGCCCTACACGGACAAAGAATCCGTTGATTTGAGAATAGAAAAAAGAGTTCCTTAACTTCTGTAAATGTACAAGCATCATGCTAATTAGTACACGGCACAATTAGCATATTAAATCCTGATGAAATTACCATTTGGCTGGATACCGCTTCTAAAGTATGTATGGACTTCAGAAAACGCATAAGATCACGTACCTATGTATGTAATGTACTAATATCGTTACTTTCTCATCCAAAATATCACACTTCCTGACAAAGGGGGACGAGGAACATAGGACACAGGGGACATATGTGTAAGCGCGTCTCCCTTTTCAAGGGACCTTGGGCTCCACTCAAATTCTATTATGAAATGAGCCATTTTCCGTGGAAAACAAAACCTGAGCCCTCACGAAACACAATAGAGAGAGATGAAGAGGATGCTGGTGTCAATTGGCAGGGCTTGTTTGGACACTGGCGTCAGGCTACTTATCTTCTTGAGTCAGTCAATATTAGAACTCAATAACATTATTATTACTACTCCAAGACTTACCTCGAAATGTTCCAGCTGGTGGTTACCCGGTAACCGTACACCGTACAGGAGCAGAAACTACATAGTAGAAGAGACAGAAAGTACAAATCGTACTATTGTTGAATACTATCACGTTACCCGATCTACGATCCGGGGGGAATGGGCGGAAACCCGAGAGACCGAATTAGGGGTAACTCTACGGGTACCTTTTTGGTTGTCATAACCAGATCCGACAATTATTGTCTCGAATAAATCGAATTTGGGCCCTATGGCACCATGAACTGGTCCTAAACCTAACCTTTCCGTTAAGTTTCCGAACCTAACCCAACTTAAAATCAATGCTTCCGGAAAGTTTCCGAAAGTTTCCGAACCTAGTCTAACTTAAAATCAATTTTTCCGGAAAGTTTCCGAACCTAATCTAACTTAAAAAATAAATGTTTCCGGAAAGTTTACGAAAGTTTCCAAGCCTAACCTAATTTAAACTCAATTTTTCCGAAAAGTTTCCGAAAGTTTCCGAACCTAACATAACTTAAAATCAATGTTTCCAAAAAGTTTCCGAAAGTTTCCGAGCCTAACCTAACTTAAAATCAATGTTTCCGAAAAGTTTCCGAACCTAACCTAACTTAAAATCAATATTTCCGGAAAGTTTCCGAACCTAATCTAACTTAAAAAATAAATGTTTCCGGAAAGTTTACGAAAGTTTCTGAACCTAACTTAACCTAAAATCAATGTTTCCGAAAAGTTTCCGAAAGCTTCCGAGCCTAACCTAATTAAAATCAATGTTTCCAAAACGTTTCCGAACCTAACCTAACTTAAAATCAATGTTTCCAAAAAGTTTCCGAAAGTTTCCGAACCTAGTCTAACTTAAAATCAATATGTCCGAAACGTTTCCGAACCTAACCTAACGTAAAATCAATGTTTCCGAAAAGTTTTCGGACCTAACCTAACTTAAAATGAATGCTTCCGGAAAGTTTCCGAACCGAACCTAACTTAAAATCAATGTTTCCGGAAAGTTTCCGAACCGAACCTAACTTAAAATCAATGTTTAAGGAAAGTTTCCGAACAGAACCTAACTTAAAATCAATGTTTCTGGCAAGTTTTTGAAAGTTTCCTAACCTAACCTAACGTAAAATCAATGTTTTTGGAAAGTTTCCGAAAGTTTCCGAACCTAACCTAACTTAAAATCAATATTTCCGGAAAATTTCCGAACCGAATTGAACTTAAAATCAATGTATACGTAAAGTTTCCAAATCTTCAGAGCTCTATTGTCTGAAAGAATTTGAATTCGGGGACGCCGACCCGCGCGAACGTGATTGGCTGGGCTAAGCCCCCAGCAAAGGCCCCTGCCTCCATGCAGCCGACCCCTTACAGACCCACGTGACTCTATGCCTGGCGAATGCGTAAGTTAATTTATCCATTCCTGGTCCCTTACACAATCACCCGACCCCATGCTGTCGACCCCTTAGCAAACGGTCTGGAGTACGATTCCTTCCAGGTGCAAATTGTTTTTTGCAAAAGTCAACTTTTGTTTGGGGCGAATAATTTTCGCTAAAATTAGGAAAATTTTAAGGTATCGCTCATTTG
>JAQFZY010002284.1:0-12242 GCA_034696285.1 Hypogastrura burkilli
ACGGTTATTTTTGGGTGAATAAAATAGTGTACTTATGATATTCCCGCCTTTGAACCTGAGTCTCAAAGCTCCCCTGGATTCCCTTAGGACAATAGCAAAGTGATAAAATAAGGCCGCCGCACCCTATATGCCTTATTCACTAAAGATAGTGTGCATGTACATTTATTCTCAGTTCATATTCTCTTACAGGCTAACTCAGATCAAGGGAACGTGGTTCTGAACTTGGAGAGCAAGCTCCATCCTGCTCTCGAGAAGATAAAGATTGACCTTAATTATAAGCTGGAATCAGGGAGGATGGAAATTCAAGGAACTTATGCGGATCGTAATGGACAGTCCGCCTTCAATGGCGTTGGGGTCTCAACCCGGGACTTGAAAAAGTTGGAATTCTCCATGAGCGGGGAAAGCAAGCTTGGGGCTGAATTGGAGCTCCAAGGTCAAAGTAAGGCTCGATGCTCCGTCTCTTACAATGGAAAGGTCCTTGGTCAAGTTGACGCGGAATATAAACATGAGAAGGATGGATTCGCTCTTGGTAAACACACCGTGGAAGTAAAGATTGTCACCCAAAAGTCATACGATTTCTCAGCCACGTTGGGCCTGGACTTGAACCGACTAATGCTCAAGGTCCTAACTCCCTTTGCTCCAGCCAAGGAGATTTCACTCTTCGGAGACTTCAATATGGAGAATCCGACCAAGACGGCCTCACTCACTTTCAAATTGAACGAACGACAGTATGATGCAAGCTACAAAGGAACCATGGATGAGAAGGGTGGGAAAGTTGAGTACCAAGCACATACGCCCATTCCAGGCTACTCATCACTGGAAGCCAACCTGGAGTACACGCTGGGAAACTCCGTTGAGCTTAAGGTTGAGGGATCCGTGGAAAATGAGATGATTTCCCTCAAGATGCTCTCCACTCCAAACAAGGCAGAGCTGAACGTCCGTACTCCGTTCAATACGGTCAAATTCGCGCATGTTGCTTCTCAATGGAACTTGGACGCGGATGCCCAGAAGTGGGTCCGCATCCTCGGGGAACTGAATGGGATGAAGCAAGAGATCAAAAGCACATGGAAGCTGGATTCGGTCCAAGGTCAAGCCGGCGTGTCCATTGCAGGACTAGAGAGTTTCAATGCGGAAATGAAGTATGACTTTACCCAAGACTACCTTGTAGATGCTTCTCTTGAGATTGAGGGGAAACGACATGGAATTGGCGGTCGCGTCACCATTGGCACTCAGGATGTTAATGTAAGGGTCCATACTCCGTTCTCGAGCTACAAGAACTTGTCAGCAAAGGTCGAATACAGCAAGCCAAGTGTTGGGCGTCATAACATTAAGCTGGAGTGGAGCGTGAGCGGGACGGCAGAAAGACTCGAACTTGACGTATCGTTCTCCGCGGAAAGCATTCAGTTTTCAGCCAACACACCATTCCGGGATTGGGAATCAACTTCTGGCTCTCTCCAGCACAAGCTCAAGGGCTCCGAGAAAACGATTCACCTCAAGACCCAACGTGGAGACGGAAAGTCAATTGAGTTGTCAATCAATGTCAAAACAGAGGGAAAGCTGTATGAACTCAAGAACCCGGCCAACTTTTCCATTCAAGCCGTTCTCAGAACACCAATCCGCGGAATGGAGAACCTGAGGTTTGAGGCCGAGTACAAGAGACAGGGTGTCCGTCATACCGGGAGATTTATGTCCATGAAAAACTCAGATGCCGTTAGTGGGAAACTTAACGTCAACTACGATCGGACTGATGTGTTCCATTTGGAGACAGACGCTGATCTCTCTGCACCTGTCCTGGGTATGGACAAGGCAAGCTACAACCTCTTCATCCACCTCGACCGAAAGGGAGAAGGGAAGCTAAGGGCTGAGCTCGAATGCGGCGGAAAGACATACGACGCCGAAGGCTCCTTCACCATCAAGTCAAGTCAAGTGAAGCTTGAGGGCAGAACCTCGTTCTCCAGCCTCAAGAACCTTCAACTACTTGGAGTCTATGACAATTCTGGGAACTTAGTCGGAAGCATTGAGATGAACGAGAAGAAGATTGAGCTTACGCTCAAGCTCTCCCAGAATGGCCTGAGGAACTCCAAAATAATTTGTGAACTAAATACTCCCTTTAACGGATACAAGTCCATTCAGACGGAAGCAGAAATTAAAGCTCAATACGGAAATGCGCGTGCTTCTTTCAGCTTCCAAGATGACCGTGTTCGGTACATGGCCAAAGCAGAGACACAGTACGGAAGGGATTCGGGAAACTTCCGAGTTCAGCTAAACTGCCCCTTCTATAGATTTGAGCAAATTGTTGTTTCAGCCCAATACGGCCCGTCCGGTATCCTGGCCAAGTTAGAACGAAATACTAAGGAGGAAGTTCATGCCGAAGCGTCACTCAACGAAGGCCTCCTCGTTGTTGGACTTGTCTCCAAGGTCCCGAGCTACCCCATCTATACCAAGTCCGTGATTGATTGGGGCAAGAACCCGATGGTCGTGAAGATGAGTCTGGACGCCGGGAGCGAACAGACACTTCTCAGCGTGAAGACGAACATTGAAGGGCCTCACTCGGGTGACATTCAAGTCACTACACCCTACCCAGGCTACGACCACATGAATTTCCAATGGCAAGTGGAAGGGAACAGGGAGGTGGGTGTGGCCAAGGTCAGCTATGACATGCCTAAGCTTGGGAAGAAGGCCCTCCGATCCTCTTGGAAAAAGGAGGACCTTACGGGACTGAAGGCCGAACTTTGGTTCAGTTACGAAGGAGCTGAGAACGAGAAGGGCTTCACATTGGAATATTCCTTGGCTACAGCAACGTCAGGAGACGGGAAGCTCGGAGCCTCCCTGTCCTACGTCCTTGACAAGAAGGCAGAGCAAGTGACCATCTCAACTTCTCTGAAGCGGACTGACCCAACAAGCACGCTTGAGTTCACGCTCCAAACCCCTTTCCAATCAATCAAAGACATCACGCTCAGTGGGAGACTCATCACGAGTCCCGACACTTCCCTTGACCTCTCCGTCTCGCACAATCATGAGAAGATTATGTGGATGAACACGGGCGTCTCCATCAACACGCTGGTGAGCAAGCTGAAGCTCAATTTTGTTGCTCCAATGCTGGGGGAACCTTTCAATCTGAACGCCGAGTACGACCTGACCACGTCAGACAAGAACATTGAGCTCTTCTTCTCGCAGAGCAAGTACAAGCTCAACGTGAAGGCTCAGGCGATTGTTCCAGAGAATCCACAGGAAATTGAGCTTCGTATGAACGTTGACAGCAATGTCCCGTCTGTCACTGTCTCGGCCTCCGGGAGCCTCAGAGCTGGCTACAAGATTGAGAGCGACGGGACTCGGCAGGCGACTTTGGCCGTTGACTCTGATCAGACTGGTCACTGGAGTGCCACGGCCTCAGTTCGGCCTTTGCCAAGCTTCAGTGCCAAACTGAGGCTAGAGAGCCCAAACCCTGGCAGAGCTCCGTCCGTGAAAGGGGACGTGGAGTGGATTAGTAATAGACAAGGAGTGGACGGGAGCTTTACTCTCCAAGTCGGAAAGAAGGAAATACGGTCCACCTTAGCCGCCAGCTCAGAGAAGTTCCGGGCAACGTTTAACTCGGAAATTGAGGGACTCCAAGACTTCTTGGCAGAGGGCAAGATCGTGTCTGGAAATGGGAACGTGAACAAGAAGCTCATTGGTGAGATCCGCGTGGCGGGGAAACGAGTCACAGTGGACGGAGACATCCTGATCCCGTCCAAGCAGCTCTCGGCTCAAGGATCCATCAAGTTGAGCAGCTCTTGGGAGCAGATTCCAGATGCCTCCCTAGAAGCCGGGCTGGAGGAGAACGGGGATCTGAGCATCGTGGGCAAGTGGGGCGAGCACAACCTTAAGGTTGCCGGGAACCTGAAGACGAGGAAAGGAGACAGCCTCATCAACTCTGCACAGGCCGAAATAGTTCTAACCATGGACGGTCAACAGCTCTTCCAAGTCCAGTCCAGTCACATTTTCCAGGACCAAGCCTACTCCTGGAACGTCACGCTAGAGGAAGTTTACATCTTTGAGTCCTATATGGAAATTAACGATGCTATGAGCTTCTTCAAGTCAAGGGTTCAATGGGACAGGAATCAACAGGTTCGTGTTGCCGGAGAGGCCGGTCTGGGACGCTTTAGTGTGAGTCAAATGTAACGAATGTATAAATTGACTACTTATGGGCATTTCATCTTGCGGGGAGCTTATTTTGTTAGTTCTTTGTTAATTACAGGCATCCCTGAGCACGCCTTGGTCGACTGAAGTGCAAGCAAGTGGCCAATACATTATATCCAAGGAAGAGTACTCTGCCAAGGGGTCCTTCACGTATGACGGAGTAAGGTCGGGTCTGGAGGCCCAAGTCCTTGTCTCCGAAGCCGGACTTACTTCCTACATGAACATTGACGTTCCGATCCTGAGCCAGAAGCTTGAGGCCAGCATTACGATTCGAAAGCCGGACGAGCAGAACATTACGGGGATTCTGGAGATGAAGATGAGTGATCGGAAGCTGTCGGTCCAGGGCTCCCTCCTTACAAACAAGTACAGATCATCCCAGTTCGGGAACATGGTGGAACATACTCTCAAGTTCTCCCTCTCCATCCCGAGTCGGAGCTACGCTGAAATTAACACCGAATTCCTGATGAGGAAACCAGCCAGCAGCTACAGCAATCTCCAGCTCGAGGGAAGCGTCACGCTTCCGTCCGGGACTTCCAAGGCAGCCTTCCGCTACGAGCTTCCAAGCAGGAGTTCCAAGATTATTTCTCTTGATTGGATGGTAGACAGTAAGCTCGTTTCCAATGAGGTCCTTAAGGGCGGGGTTGAAGCAAGGAACATGAGCCTTTGTCAGTTCGATGGTCAGCTGCGTTACAAGAACAACGAGGTGACGGTTCTGTGGGACTTTTCCCCCAAGTTCCGAGTCGAGGCCTCTGCTTCCTCCCCTGCTCTCCTCCAAGAGTACTCACCACTTCGATTCAGGGCAGTAGGGACCCTGGACTCACCCAATGAATTCAGGATCCGCTCAACGGTTTCTTGTAGCAAGCACTCCTCAACGCTGGAGGCCTCCCTCGTCAAAGAGGCTCAAGGCTACAACGCTCGTCTCTTCATTGACTCCCCGAGAAGCATTACGGAGGCCGGCGAGATCCTGCTCAAGCTACACCAGGCTGGAAATGGCCGCTATATTCTGGACCTCTCCGGAATCCGTGGGGAGAAGTCATTCTCCGCCATTGGGGAGTTTGTGAACCAGGAAGAGGTCCTGTCCATTTCTGGAAAGATCTCCGGCTCCTACGGAGCTCATTTCCTTCAAGTCTCAGGAAAACGGAACGGGCGGAAGCTTGAGGTTGAGATGAACGCCGAGTCCCTCTCTCTCCTCACAGGGAAGAAGATCCACATTTCCGGAAATGTTCATCCAACTCAGACGGGTTTCACTGCAAACCTGGACTGTCACACCAAGAAGTCCATCCACTCCGCATCAATCAACGCGGACTTCCAAGCCAAGGGTGGGATTTTGTCCCTCAAGCTCAGCTCACCAGACTTCCAGCCAATCCTGATGGAAGCTCAGTATACCAACGACAGAGACGTCCTTAGAGGGAAGCTCATGGCCAACATCATGGACGAACCTCATGAGCTTGAGCTTACTTTGAATAGACGAGAGCTTGAGGCCAAGCTGAGAGTCCATACTCCGATCATAGAGACGCAGGAATTCAACGCCCATCTCAAGACAGTGGTTGAGAAGAACAACGTGAGCATCATCGGAGAGCTTCGTCTCAACGCTGCCCACTGGCGATTCGAAGGCACCACCAAGTACGACCACGTCCGTAACATGGAAGCCAGGCTCGAAGTTGTCACACCGTTTGAGTCATTTGATCGAGTCACTGTTGGTGGAAAGATTGGGGCGGAGGATCTCGTGGTCGAGCTCTACACTCCGCTTGAGGGTTTCCCGAACAGTATGTTCCGACTCTCCGGAGTTCCATTCTTTGACAAAATCGATCCGGCCAAGTTCCATCCTTCCCTCACCATTGGACTCCCTTGGGCATCCTACTCGGCTTCTGGTAGGTCAGCTGGGATTCATTTAAATTCCTAGAATAAATATCCACTATGTCCTACAAGTTTCCTTTGTCTTTTCAGGCTCATTCCAATTGCCCCGGACGGAGCTTCCAGGGACATTGGGACTCATGTATGAGCAGAAATACGGAAAGGAGAAAGCTGAGCGTTACGAAGGAGCCATTCACGTCTCTCCGTTCGATGAGCTGAGCTTTGACATAGATGAGCCCATAAAGATTACTTTTGTGGCCAGTACTCCTATTGAGGGCTACAAGACCTTCCAGTTTGAGATGGCTGGTAATCTTCAGTGGAAACGCTGGGCGGATCTCCAAGCCTCAGGCGAATTGAACGGGCAGAAAGTAGGCCTAATCTCTCAAGTCCGGAACGAGGCTGGAAATAAGAAGCTTTCTATTGAGCTGACCACCCCGTTCAAGAAATACGAGAGGTTCGCATTTCTTGGCCAGATTGAGAACTACGAAGAGATTGGAGCCGGACAGAGTATACAGTTTGAGTTCCAGCATCCTGAATGGCAGAAGTCTGTGGTTGTGGAGATGGACTACCGCTACCGGTACAATTGGCTCGGGGACATCGAAGGTGAGCTCAAGGTGGCAGCTCCCAGGACTGAGATCCCTCCGCTCCTCCTCCGCCTGAGAAGTGAGGTCAAGAACAGCGTGTACACTGGGACTGTGGACGGGACGTGGGGAGACCAGCGCCCTTCACTCAAGATTGAGGCTGGGCTCTCGGGGACCACTGCCTTTGGTTCTATTGAGGGGAAGGCTGGAGAGGGGAATGCCCGTCAGGCCTTGGCCAAGTTTGAGCTCACCGTGAGACCCACCAAGTTCTTCCTCTCTGCCGAGGTCCAAACAAGTTACAATCAGGTCCTCTCAACCCTTGTCTCCCTTTCAAACGAGTCTAACATGGTCGAGGCAGAGGGAAGAATAAAGACTCCATACGAAGGCCTCCGTTCTGCTTCCATCCTTGGCCGACTCTCTCCCGTTGCTCCAAAAGACTCCATCACGATCGAGAGGATCCTGAGAAGCTTGGATGTTACGGGCGGGGTCTCATACAATGGAAAGAAGTTGGTCCACGTTGAGCTGGTCAGTCGGAACGGAAAGCGAAGTCTGGAAGTTCACAATCCCCTCCGACCCGTCTCACTCAGTCTCCAGTACGAGAGGCAGGAGAGCAAGAAAGTACATATGCTGGCTGAAGTCTGCTGGGACCTCAAGACTCCCATCATGAGCACTCTAGGACTTGGATTCACATTTGATCGGACACCCATCGGTCAAGAGCTCACTTTCAAGGCTCATGCTGCTGAGAAAGGACTCATTGACCTGTCCCTGAGTCACGCACTAACAGTATACAAATTGGAACATATGTTCAGGGCCAAGTGGAACCGGCCGGTGGAACACGTAAACGGAGAGGCCAGCTACAGTATCCTACTCAGTGACGGCTCCTCGCCCAGCAGGAAGCGGTTCGACTTCCTGGCTCGACTTGACATGCCCTGGAGATCATTGGAAGTTGAGTCCCAGCTCAACAGCTCGGCCAAGAACACATCCACGTCTTTTGAGCTGAAATGGGATGCCGAGAGAGACCAGAGCAAGCGGATTGGTTGTCGCTTTGTCCAAGAGCGGAGAACGGCCTGGCGTAGTCACTCCACCAAAGAGTCACTGACCCTCATCCATTCCGCCTTCCCTCACGACCTCCTATTCACAATGGAGAAGAGCTACAGGAACAAGGCTCTCCAGCTCATCGAGCTCACGGTGCAGCCAAACTCGTTCCCACAAGACCAGCTTACCATTCGGTTCTCACGGGACGGGGTCAAGAACAAGGAAGTCCATTTGGTCCTCACTCATCCTTCCACCAATCTCAACCTTGACCTCAGTGCTAAGCAGTCCGACGGCACGACGTCTCTCAACATTTCCCATATGGACGTAGAAGGGATAACCCGGGTCCTGAACATGGAGGCTACGCAGGACAAGAACGGAGCCATGTTAGACATCAGTGCTGGGTCACCCACTGACGTGGTCCCCGTATTTCATTTGGAACACCGACTAGAGGAGAATCAGGAGTCCTTCAGTCTCAAGGCCAGCTCTATGGACTTGCTCATGGAAGTTGGAAAAGATCTCCCGCACCTCAAGGCTTCAGTAAAATACGGTGGAGGAAGGGACGTCAACTTCATGGCCGGCCTTGCTCACAAGAGGAAGTTCAGAGTCCAGTTCTCCCGAACGGAGTACGGTCAGATGATAGAGGATGTCATGATGTCAGTCAAACTTAATACTTCTAGGCTCCTCTCAACCAACGTTCACTGGAGGCCGGAGCTGATTCAAGACCTCAAAGACATCCTGACCGTGGACTTGCCCAACTCTGTCAAGAGCATGATGGAGTACGACATTCCGCGAGCGCTGTCCAAGATGAACGACGAGGTGGAGGAACGGCTCGCCCTGTTGGATCCAGCTTTTGCGCATTTCATTTCCAGCCTCGAACGGTACAGTCACTCTGAGTTTCAAGCGCTGATGGCTGATCTAGAGCGCCTAGCTGCAGCTGCTCAGGAAATGTACAAGAAGAACTCGTTCTACGTTAAGGATGCTATAAGTCTCGTGTCTTCCGCTTACAAAATGGCTGTAGACTTTGCGTAAGCTAATTAACCCAAACGAGCTGCTCCGATTTACAACTACTAACTTTTTCTTATTGCTTTTAATCCTATGTTCTAACCCATTTCAGTGCGGATTCTTTGGGCTCTGTTGGGAACGTTATCCCAGCCACTCTAAAGGCCGTACAAGATGCAATGCATCAAGTTCAAAAGGTCTGGACAGAGTATGCAAGTCATCTGGAGGATATAATAATGCCGTTCTGGGATGAGGCTGAAGAGGCCGCAGAGCGGTTCTGCAAAGATAACTTCCAGAAGCTGTCCAAGTTCATGGACAATGTGAAAGACGCCTACGAGAATATTATCCATGTCCTTGAAGGGAACTATGATGCGTTGGAGAAGAAGATTCGGGCTGTGGGTATTATTCGTAAAATGAGTCGAATCTACTACGAATATGCCCGCTGGATTGAAGAGCTGCCCATTCAGAAATACCTTGAGGAGGCGAAGCAGCTAATTAAAGAAAAGTAATGTTCTTTCATTGACCTTAGCCTTGACCAATTTGTATACTACCTTTGTATTATCTTGGATTAAACAGGTTCTGGGCCCCCTTCGAGCGCTACTACAAGCCCTACTTTGTAGCCTTTAACGAGGCCATAGAGGATGGGAACGTGATTGCTCTTTTGGAAATGCCGCCGCTCCCGTATTTCCGCTACGTCTCCGGAAAAGTCCAGGCCTTCCTCTCCCGCTTCTGGGTAATTGTGGAAGCTGAGCACAGAATAAAGGGTCTGGTCCGGAATATTCTGAACCGAATTGACAGGATAATTCAGCGCCACGTCCCCACTGCCACCATGCTCTGGGACACGGAGAAGGGCACCATGACCTACCATCAGCCCCTCAACATTTTGGAATGGGACGACTTCACACAAATGCCAGAACTCAAAGAGTCAGCCGAAGACACGGCCGATGGAAACCGAATCAACGAGTTCTACTTCAGTCTCCTTGACACAATTCGAAACACTCAGCCCATAATGGACATGAACATGAGAAAACTCCTTCCTCCCTTTGGGGCTCACGCTCTCATGGCTGGGGATCATCACTACTACACCTTTGACAAGAAATACTTCCGCTTTGCCGGAGAATGCAGCTACGTGCTGGTTGCGGACCTCCTTCATCAAAATTTCACGCTGGTTGTCAATTACGAGAACCGTGAGGGTGGGATTCGGAAGAAGTCTTATTCCCTCGTCAGTGGGCAGAAGATCCTTGAGATTGACGCCAATTCACTCCAAGTCACAGTGAACGGGAAGAAGGCTGAACTACCGCTCGAAGAAGGGCCTACTTTCCTCCGAAGACAACCCTCAGGCCTCGAGATCTTTGACTCTCGTGGTTTTCAAATGAGGTGCACTCAGACCCCCAACGCGTGCACGGTCGACGTTTCTGGTTGGTATTTTGGCAAGCTTGGCGGCCTCCTGGGCACCTATGACAACGAGGAGGGGAATGACATGAAGACTCCGGACGGGCAAGTTCTCAACGAAGTCTCCAACTTTGCTCACTCCTGGAGAGTCGGAAGCAAAATCGACCAGTGTCGTATGAAGAACTTTGCCGTGGAGGATTCGAAGGATGAGGACATTGACGGGATTTGCCATCAGAAGCTATCCGCCCGGAACTCCCCCTTCCGCCCTTGTTTCGACGTGGTTGACCCAGCTGTATTCATGGCAATGTGTAAACATGACACGTCCCGGAACATCAACAGCGCTGCGCGGAAGGAAAGCATATGTAATGCTGTGGGAGCCTACGTGATGGAATGTCAGAAGAAGGGTATTGATCTCTGGATGCCGCCAACATGCGGTAAGTCTCTCTGAAATTGACATTTAGAATCATTTCCTTGAAAGGAACGTTCGACAAAATTAAAATGTTAATGACGACTCTGCATGTATTTATATAGTGAGGTGCAAGCTTGATGACGGGTCCGCCATGACCAGCGGAGAGAACGTGACCCTGAAGTTAAACGAACCACCAAAAACCACGAAATCTGCCGACATTGTTTTCCTGATTGAGGAAGCCTCCGCACTACGTGGATACAATATGAATGAAGCTATTCACAAGCTGGACTCTGCACTAAGGGCAGAAGGTCTCGAGGAGAACCGGTACTCTGTCGTTGGGTTTGGCGGGAATGGACCCCGTAGGACTCCTCACATCCGTACCTCGGCCGGACAAGTTTGGTCCTACGTCACGCTGGCTAAAATCGCTGAAGACGAAACAATGAATGGGCCAGGGAATGGGGATCTCTATGAAGCAATGCAGTATGCCGCAACCATTGGGTTCCGGGCGGGCGTTTCAAAAACAATGATAGCACTGGTGGCCGATAATGACGAATGCGGGGATAAGAACCAATATGCGGATGCTATGACATTGCTCCTAGAGAACGACTTCCGCCTTCACATGCTTAGCCCTCATGATTTCACGATGAAGGTAGGTCAATCAAATCGACCAAAGGTAGGACTCCGTAGGTACTGGTTTTTCCGTGCGTGGATAAGATGCTAATGATTATACTAATTGGGTCATAGACAAACAAGAAGCAGGAGGACGGGAGTAAGATCTTTGGAATGGACATCGGCGGAGTTTACACGGCCCGTCAGGCGAAGCGAGGACCAATTGAACCAGACGCTACACTGAAACGACACATGAACCTTCCCAAGGACTACTGCACGCCGCTGGCCATTGAGACGACGGGAACTCGGTTCAATTTGAAGCAGCTTCAAAAGAGTTCCAAGAAGTTCCTGGACGTCTGGTCTCGGAGAGTAGCCCAAACGTCCCAGCCCTCTGAGTGTCAGGAGTGTGAGTGTGTGCCGAATCGGGACGGTGGGCCCCTGATCCTCTGCCATCAGTGCGTGTCACCCAACCTCCAGAAATTCATTGATGAGTTCAGCAAGTACGAGAAAATGGACGAGCTCGAGCTCATGGAACCTGACTTCAAATAGGCGTATATACTAATACATATATACTACGACTAACATACTAGCTAGTCTTAATTGTGATGAACGAAAGCGTAACACTTTCTTATAGGCTTACCTCCCATATATAGGTTCGGTACTATACATACAATACCGTATCCTATACTATGATATTCATTGTCTGACCTTTCAACTAAAATCCAATTCCTACTTCTACTTTTAACATTATTTTGACAAACTTTTCTTCTTTGACATAATATTTATTGAGCTCGATAAATTGCGTTGGTAACATAATAAAAACATTCTGAAAAAACCTGCTTTCAGCAGCTTGGGACCAAAAGGTGTAAGTAGCTAAAGATTAAATTCAGAATAGGCCTTGAAAACTGACACTGACGCAAGGAAGAGTTACTATGCGAATATCAAAACACGTTTAGAAAATTTAAAAAACGTTCAAGAAATTTGAATGTTTTCAAAAACTGCCTTCTGTTTTCCTCTTTCTGAAAATAGTATCATAAATCTGAGCGATTGGAAAGTTTGAAATACGTTTGGTAAGTTAGCTACTTTTAAATGTAGTTAGATATAACGCTTCAAGTCGATTGAGTTTATATACAACTGATGCTTGGGCTACTTTGCGTTGTGCAATTTGAGTTTACATATAACAT
>JAQFZY010002285.1:0-12239 GCA_034696285.1 Hypogastrura burkilli
ATCATTTGCTTTATCCAATTCGAGCGGAAGCGGGATCAAATCCAGGCCTTTGTCAATACGCTCTTTCGGAACATGGGAAAGTCTAATAAGGGAGGTATGAGTTCCGAGTATTTGAAAGACATAAATATTACGCTTTAACTGTAACTTGCAGGAGCTGAGACCAGTACGAGTACGAGACTCATCTCATACTGCATAATGCTTAGTGGGATCCTGTTCTTTATGAATCCTCCAGGTATCGAAGTATTTAATTGTTAACTTACTATGGTCGGCGTCGAGTAGGAGCTAGAAGCTGGAATATATTTTGCACAAAAATAACCTGGCAAACTATCTCGAATTTGAATTTGAGTTTGGCCAAAACTTGATATTATTGTTTCCCGTGTATGACCTACTTGCTTCGTTTAGTCATCCCTTAATTCCTAATTTAACAAGCTATTTTCCTATATCAGTACGTTCTGATTTTTAGCCCATACGCTGATGGTCGTTGAGAACCCCTGCATTCCGCATTTCGTGAGCTCCATGTTTTTCCCGTGCCGTACAACTTACGAGGATTCGGAGTCCTATATCCGGAAAATCCCGTTCATTGCAATAGAGTTCTACCTGGTGGGCGTCATTTTGATCATTTGGTCATTTAACTGGACCATCATCTTCTTGGGCATGGCCTGGCTCAAAACGGAACTGGAAGACCTGAGGTATTCAAACGGGCTTGTGAATTTTAAATCCAATCCCAAAAGTAAAGGTTTTAGTCAAGACAAAGTATGGAAATGAGCTACCATAGATTTTAACCAAAGCATATATGACTCAAATCGTGTATTGAATCGATTCCGCATAATCCAGATTAGTGAACACGTATCCAACATTTACGTTGCTGATTTCCATGCTCTATTTTGGGCTAACAACCATAATTTTGTGGAGACTTTAAATTAAATCGCTATATCCTCTTAAGTTTAACACTGTGTAAATCGATCCCCATCACGTTCAGGCTCATCACATCCAAAGAATTAGAGCTCACGAAACCAAACGGCACATCTTTCCAGAAGTATCGGAAAGTTCAGTACATTTGCGCCCTGCTGAACGAAGCCTTTGGATTATACTTGGAATGGTCTCCTTCCATTCTTATGGGAATATTAGTCCTCCAGTTCTTTGCCTGCGTCCGCTTCTGGGACATTCCCATCCATTCATATCTCATGTTCCCGGCTTGCGGAATACGATGCCTCTTCGAGTCAATGAGTCCGCTTTCGCTGGCCGGCATGGTGAATAGTGACAGCGTTGAGCTGCTTGCGGAATGGAAACGGAAGACGGGATCAGATTCTGAATCTTTATGGCTAACCCGATTTCAGGCATCTTGTCCAGAAATAAAATGCTCGGCCGGCTCATACTTTGCTTTTCGAAACAAAATTATCCCGGCTTATATAAATATGTGCATTGAGTTGACCCTCAACTTGCTCCTTATGTTCTAGAAGAATACCAAAGGATGTAGTATATGACGCATACAGTACTATATGGGCACATGACCTTTCACAGGGATAAGGGGATGATCCGTAGTTCATCTTTTACTGGCACAAATTATTTAAAGAATTCGAATGAAGCCAGAGAGCCATTAGTAGGTGCTATACTTAGACAACCACTTAGGTATATATTAATTCACTGATATGAATAAATACAATTACAAACGCCAAACCCCGTAAGCTAAGTTTGTCTTACACATACTATATACATAGTACGAAACACAACAACGAAATGGCAAGACTGATTGTAAGATACGAAAATTAGCTAAATATCAATTTTCTAACTTGTGACAATTTTTACTGGGCAGGCACATTGAATCAGAGAGCCAGCCAGTAGCCTATTAATATTAAACTCTGCATTACAGAATACAGACCATATTAATAGGAAGTGAATAAGAAACAGGAATAAGTTACAAGTTCACAACGCGGCTTCACTGAGGCCACAAAGCGTGTGTGGCCCCGTCCATTTCTGAAGCTAGTGCATTATCAGCCCTGAGCCTGTGACTCCCGCCTCCGATCGTGGCTTTACACTCATTACATCTGCCTTCCTCCATGGCTCCGCCGCACTCAGTAATTATGTAGATGTGCCCATTGGGACATTTGAACCAACGACCTTGCCGCATGTTAAAGGCAGCCAGAATATCCCGTCTTTCCCTGTCACTTATTCCAAGGCCAGTCTTTAGGCTGTCATCAATTTTCTGGAAGGAGTTAATTGGGAAGAAATAAATTCCAGGAAGTTTAGTCCTCCATAAACGAAATTTTGATAATTACCGCTAGAATTTCATGGAGATAGGCCTTTAATTTTGGTGAATAGGGGTGAATCCCATCCACCACAGTACGGGCTCGCTCGTATAATGGAGTGGCCACGGGGTGCCCTCTGGTGAATCTTATGGACGACCTTCGTTGGTAGAGCTGGTAGACGTCAAAGAGGCGGGAAAACTCGCGATCAAAGTTCTGAACTTCGACCGTGCTCAATGGAAGCTCCCTAGTCGTGAGTGAATGGAGTAGATCCGAGTACTTGTCCTTCAACGTGTAAGTTAACTCTGGGCTAAGTACAGGTTCTGCCTTTCGTAGAGTTCTCATTCCGTCTCGTCCATGGGATGCCATAAGCTCAAGGTTCTGCATTGTACACTCGTCAATCTATGCGGTAGGAAGCATGAGATCCAATATTATATATAACGATACTCACATTGATTATGTATTAATACTTTTCAGATAACTCGTACCCTTCGTAATCGAGTTATAGGGGAATGCGTTAACAACATCTTCGCGAGCAGGAATTCATGCATCCTTGGAACGTATACTATCCAGTCGGGATCATTCTTGATTTCGTTAATAAGCTGATTTTGTTTTTGAAGAACGTTGTCTTGGTTCCCAAATACTTTTTTCTTGACGGCCATCACGTCCTTGAGATGATTTCGAAGGACGTTTCCGTAACGGAAATTCCGGCGAATCAAAGTTTTGCACCTTGGGCAACCCTTGGCCGATATTTCTCCCTCTTCGATGTGGTGTGTCATATAGTAGTCCAAGCCGGTCCGCTCAATGCAATGTTTGCAATCTTCCAAGTAAATGAATCTATACAGTTTGAAGTAATCGTGGTTATGAATAGTTACGTCAACTAATTTTTTTTTAAATGTATTAATAAATTGAACTGAATTCGTCCTAAAGGAACCAAGCCTACGATCCTACCGTGCATCATCTTCATCTTCACATCCATAAAGCATGAACTCAGTCAGTTCTGTCTTGTCACAGGTACGACAGAGGGGTGGACAAGGCTCCCCACAGAAACCAATCTGTCAATAAAGTACCGTTATCAATTATGTCACGTGACGACTGAAACATTACAGGCAGAAACAGAATAAGCGAAATGCTAACATTGATAAAATCAAGAAATTGTACATTTAAAGTTTCAAACTTACGCATTCGTGACCACATTTGAGTATTTTGCGACAGGGTTCATCACAAGGCTCGCGATCGCAAATCTCTCGACATAGTTTCGTACACTGCTTATGCTCACACCACCAATTGCATTTCTCCTGGAAAGTATATATGTATTTAAAGTATAAAAATATTGTGAATGTGACAAAATGTTAAGTAAATTAATACATCAATAAGAACACAAGGTAATAAATTCATACAGACTTACGTTGCACCCTGTGCAAGGCTCACCACACGGTGCTGTACATTCTGAATGCTCACATTTCATTTCACACTTCTTTCCGCACGGCGGGCAAGCCGCTGCACATGGAAACGCACCTAAAGACAATCAACAGATACTTTTAGCTATTTATTCAATCCGACTATTATATAATTACTCCAAGATTGGCCTTGTCCGTAGGATTCTGGGTGTATTTCACAAGGCATATCCAACAAATGACGCATACAAAAAGTTATTACCAATCCGGTTATCAAGTTGTTGGCCAGAATTTCAGGGTCAAGGGGTCTGGTCCTTCAGAGCCAACAACATGGCCCCGAGTATCAGAGTATTTATCAATTTGTTTACTTCTTATTTCATTAGGTACCTAACGAGCTTGTTGTCACTTTTATATCCGTCATAGCAAATACCAACCAGGATCAGAATAAACTAATTCCGCCAGCACTTCGTAACAACTACGTGCTGCAACGTGTACTTTGTAAAAATGAACTACTTGCCGACAAAACACGGCTTATGAGCCGGGAGCTTCAGGCCTCTACTCAATTACAAAGTCATTTACTTGAAAACCTAAACATTCGAACCAAATGCTTAGAACTCCTCGTAAATCATGAATATTCATTGCTAAAAAAGCTACCCCCACACCGTTGATCTATGGGTTACACTTAAATGTCAACATGACATCGTATTTGGTAAACCGTTCCAGAGATCCAGCACCTGCGCTTAACGCAATCTACCATGTTAATAGTGCACCTAACTCACTTGTAGCTCCTTGTTACTGAATTCAAATATATGTACGAATTCGTGCGAAGCGTAGAGACAACTTGGCAAAGCGGCTGAGCTACTTGCGTATGGAATCGAATGCGAGGTTGTTACTGGTTTTTATGATAAATAAGCCCCTAGTTCCGGTTGAAATTATGAGCATGCTCCAGAGGTAGGTACTTACATATGTGTCCACATACTAGCGTTTTGCCACATTCTTCTCTGCATTTGGTGTGCTAAATGGGTTGAAGCAATGAAATAAACGAACGTCATACGTACATTTCAGGAAATTATGAACTTATTTTTGAAGTACCAGACGACCCTGCTGACACTCAGAGCATGTCCCTTTGCAACGATGTCCGCATCCGCCATCCTTATCGTCAAATAAGTACCCGCACGGGTGCTGGCAGTATCTGGCAATATCTGCAGGCTGAACTAAATTTTAAACAGTATGACTAGCTCCAGAAGTTCAAAATCTGAATAATTAAAACTAAAAGTACACAAAGTTCTTACGTACTCGTGTACTTAAGCCTACAAGGAACGACCGGATCGTGAAGGCACGCAGCTTGCTCACGCGGTCGTACGTGTTCTTCACAACGATCTGCAGAGGATGGTTCGCTACATTTGGTCGCCTGTGGATGTCCACAAGGAGACCGCTTCTGAACTAGAGTCTGAGGATATGAGATGTATGTTTACATATATCGTATCTCCGCCATAAGTTCAATACGAACGAAATAGGTTGAGCTTTACCAAACAAGGAGCACAAGGTTCGAAGCACTTCTTGGAACACTTGTGTAAGCAACCCGGTAGTCTCTTTGTGCACAGTGATTCACAGACAACGGTGGATTGATCCGCAAAACATGGCATTGACTTTCGGTGGACGTCACAGGAAAGTGTTTTCAACATCGCAACTTTGCATGGAGGGCACTTAAGGTGACAAAGGTGCTTTGTTGCACACGAATGACCTGTATTTTAGGATAACTCGCAATTAAGTATAAGTATGTAATTTATTTAAAGGCAAGCAAAGTACGCATACGGAATATGCTAAAGCTAAATATCACAAATACTTACCATTGGCACATTCACGTCCACACGGCTTCTTACATTCTAAATCCAAATGGTCGGGATCCTCGTTGACGTGGCAAGACTTTGTGCAGGCATGTCCACAAGGCAGACGACCTTTGCATGCTTCCTTGCAGAATAATTTTGTGTTTGCTAAATCCTTGCACTTGATAGTAATCTGGAATAGGAATCAGGGAAATCGGTGGGTCAGTAGTCAGTAGTAGTAAAATCCCAATGCCATATGTTATCTGATATTTTTGCAATGGATTGACACACATTGCCACACGTAGTACCTTATGTTTACAGTCCTTAAATTCCTTCTCAACATCAGTTACACACTTTATCATCTCAGCGTGCTGATGACACTTGGCTTCTTGAGGATGTCCGCAAGGAATCAATGTCTTCACTACGTCCACTTTGCATGTAATAGTCGCAGCATCGACATGACACTCCACTTCTAGCTTTTCATGACTACAAGCTAAGGTCTTGGTAACTTTCACCTTGCAGACAACATCTTTCGGATTTACATAACAAGCCATAATTTCTGCATGCCCGCAGGGCTTAGTTTTCTCCACAGGAACCATGCACCGAACAGCAGCCGGGTTGATATGACATGACAGATTTTGCTCATGAGCGCAAGGCAAGGTTTTAAGCATTTTTACTGGGCAAGGTGGACATCCCTTGACGTAACATTGGTCCTTACATTGGTGATTATTTGGGCATATTTTACAACACCTTTCATGGCACTTGTATAAAATGTGCTCACGATCATTAATATGACAGACCTGGAAAACAACATTTGAAGTTCAAGCTCACACTTATAAGTGGTATTAATTTCTGAACAGCCTTACACTCTGACAAATATGACCACATGTCAAGGGCGTGTCACACATTAGTGCACACCCGCCCTCTGGCGCCCTCTGGCGGAACTCATGTCCACTTGCGATTTCTGTAACTGTCTCGTGAACTTGACAGACAAGTTGAATCTTCTCTCCAATTTCGCCCCTCTCAAA
This sequence comes from Hypogastrura burkilli, assembly GCA_034696285.1. NCBI lineage: Eukaryota > Metazoa > Arthropoda > Collembola > Poduromorpha > Hypogastruridae > Hypogastrura > Hypogastrura burkilli. Next base: position 6,495 of record JAQFZY010002285.1, read on the forward strand.
TAGCTTCTCTCGAATTTGTTGCCAAGTTTTGCTTTTAGAAGCTAGATTGCCCATATTCCCACAGACGTAGAGACCGTGTCTAGACGATAAGGTATATTTATGATATTTAAAGGAGAGGTACGTAGTTCAAAATTATTGATACAAACGTGAATCATTTAATTTAAAAGGATCCTACTTTGCACGGGAGATGGCGACACAAATCCGATTGTCAGTCTTCAGGAATCCAATGTTATTCTGCTCATTGCTCCGAACCAAAGAGAGGAGAATAATGTCGTTTTCCTCGCCTTGGAAGTTGTCTACGACAGTGACTCGAACTCCTTTGCAGGACTGAAGCCCATTGATTTCTTTCTTGAGCAGGAACATTTGGCCCGTGTACGTGGTCAGGATAGTTATCTGCTCCGGTTTGTAGCCTTGGAGAACGAGATGGCGACAGAAATGTGACATGAGCTTGGCCTCGTACTCATTGGACTTACTCAACGAATCTGACTCCTGTTGATGTTCACATAAAAATTAGATGCGCCAGTCAGTAACAAAATAGAAAACATCCAGTTCAACATTATACAAGTATAGAAACACCAAAAACAACTCACTGAGCTTTCATGTTTATCGTGATCAATGAAGAACAGGTTCTTGTTGAGTCCCTTAACAATCGGATAATGGGAGACAGACTCGTGATTCTCAAGCTCTTTATATATTGTCCCTTTAATCAGATTGCAAATCTCCGGTCGCATTCTGTGCTGAACCTGGAAGAATAGAAATTGGTGAGAATATTTATCCGTAACGTTCTACCTTCTACTACTATTAACTTTTAGTAAGGTACCTTCAATTTGTAGCAATTTAGGTTATTATTCAGCATCCTCTCGAACAATGAAATGTCCAAGTTGTATCTCGTCGAGAGCTCATAGACTGTTGTGCTAGGTCGGAGCTGCTGATGATCACCTGAACGTGACAAAATAAACGTTATACACAAAATTAATATATGTTATGAGTTATAGACCTTGAGACCAGAATTAAGGTCCGCGTGCTTGGCTGGAGCACAGAAAGTTAAAACTCACCAATCAATATCAGGTGTTGACAGTACTCAGTAATACAAGTGACAATATGTGACTCGAGGACTTCGGCGGCTTCCTCAACAATTACTACAAAAACCGAACATTTATTAGAGATCGAAAAAGATTTACAATTATTGCTGCGCAAAAAATAGAGTATTAGGTATATTATAGTATGCGTTAAAGACGAAAGCCCTCAAAGTGTGCGCTTTACCGATTTTGGACTTCATCATCTGGAGAAGGTCACGATTCTTGGCCGCCCCTGTTGTCGTCATTCCAACGACCTTGGTACGCTCAAGCAGCCGCCCATCCCCAACCCTTCGAATTGAGTCCAACTTCTTGTTAGCCTCTATGAGCAGTTCGTCAATCTTTTTTGATTCATCAAGAGCAAGAGCACGCGCTCTTGCAACAACAGCAAAGTAAATGGCCCATTTCTGTGACAGGTTCAGGTAATTAAGCGGAAGCGGTGCACCGTCATCTGGATGCCCTGTCAGAAAAGGACCAACCGAAGGGAGTTGTAGTCGGTCGCCCTTGTAAGCTGCAAAGAGTACTTCGAGAAAACTCCGACGGTTTTGCAGGGTCGTGGTAGCTTTCGCTAGCCTCTCTGACTCCAACCGTATGTCGGCTGGTTTACTTTTCGGATTTTTCTGAATCTCTTCAAAGGCTCTTCTTTTCTCGACGAGAGCATCTGCACATTGCCCGACGGAGCACATGGATATGTAATCCAACCTTTTTCCACTTCTAATCCCGCCCCCGTTCTTCTCCAGCTTCTCCGTTTCAAACTGATAGACGTCGTCAACGATTCGGTTGGCAAGAAGTTCCTCGAGATCGTAATCCTCATCATCATCATCGTCCTCTTCTCCATTGGCTACTGGGACGGGTTTGGCTTGTGCATTTCTTCTCACGTGTGGCAAGTACGGTTTTGGATCCTCCTCGGTTGCGCGAATTGTAAACCATTGTGATAATAGGGTCTCAGCAGAGAAATTTCGATTTTCAAATAGCTCGCTCGACAAGCCGAGCCAGTGAGGGTTCCTGATGGCTCCCAAAATTGACTCTGGAATCGTATTACTTAAAAGTTTGCTAACGAACAGGTGCTCCAGCGTCAATATTCCTATGAAATTTAGAAATATCCAATGATAAAAAAATATCGTTTTTAAAGTTGGAACTGGAATTCGAAGCAAAAATTAATTTTCCTAACTAATGTCACTTGCTTCTTTAGTACTAGCTCCTACTTTTGTACATATTTTAGGTGGCCGCCAGAGGTATGGGGTAGGGGTTACCATCTAACCTTCTCCTAACACTTTCGTAGTAAACAGGAGAATAAATAACCAATGTTATTTGCCATGTAGAATAAAAGATTGATTGCCTAATTCGAAAAGGGTGGAACAGGCGGAGCTGGAAAATCGGAATGGAAATTTTTGGTAGCCGAATATACAGTAAGGTATTTATATATCGTGAACATTTTGATTCCTCACCGCAAAAACCGGATTAAGCCTAAACACAATGTGGAAGTTACCTTCAATGTTCCCTAGTCCAACAACTTCGCTCATAACTTCAGCTCGGTCTGACTCGATAAGGCGAACAGTGTTCATGGCTTCGGCCCGTGATGCCCTAAAGTCCCTGTCATACAAGTTCATTCTGCCAGCAACAATTCGGCACCGAGCAAGGGAAAATTCATCCAGAGCCGCTGACTTACTCCGCCCGCCCACTCGTATCACGGCTGGATCTTCAGAATTGCTCGGGTCAAGTCTTCGCAATACGTTGATTATGCCTTCCAAGAACTGGTCGAGGGCGTGATTTGTGTAACAAACCACCAGAATTGGTCCCCTATTCGAATCCCGCCATAGTTCCAAGTTGGTTAGAAACACTTCAGCAATTTTCAAACCTAAACAAGTATGTGAGTATTCCTAATTACTATTTACTGAAATAATCTTTAATTAGGTTACACTTAATTACCTAAAAAAGTCTTTCCCGTTCCTGGCGGTCCCTGAATTATTGCAAATTCCTTGGTTAGTGCTCCCTTGAAGGCTTCAAATTGTGTCTCGTCCAGCTTAAGTTCTGTATGTGTCGGCCAAGGTCCTGCCAACGGTGATATAGTTCTGTGGTAGGGTAAGGTCATGAGGTACGGAGTTGTCTCCAAGTACCTTGGCGGCCCAACTTGGTCAGATGCATTCACAATGAATTTTGAGAGCGGGAATGTTTCCAACTGGATTTCTTTTAATATTTGAAGCGTATGCCTATACGCCTCAAAGTAAACCTCGCATTCGACCAGTAAGAACTTTTCCCGAGTCAAGTCAGGCCGGGCCCCTTGCCAGGCTATCCCGAAGATCCCCTTCTTCAACTGCTCCGTATCACGGCCAGCGACAACAGCAAAAAAGGCTGTCACAAAATTATCCGGCGTGAGGACGAGGAGAGAGCCTTGGAGGAGTCGTTTAGACTTATCCCATCTCACTCGCTTGTAGCAACTTTCCTGAAGCTGTACGCTAAACGTAAATACGTCTCTGACAAGCTGGGCATCACATATAGTTACTTCAGGATAAATCCGGACGTTCCCCATAGGCACCTTCTTCTTCTTTGACAAGTAGTCCAGCCTGTTTTATTTTTATGTAGATTAAATAAAAATTCGAAAATAGTGTCATTCTTATTATGTTTTTTTACAGCAGAGTCTGCTACTTACTTATGTTTCATGAAATCCTGGATTCCTTTCTTGAGCGGACTCACGAAGTCTTCCCGAAGGAGGCGGAACTGTACGTCAAGATAATGATTTGCGTCCAAGTAGGCTCCAGTCTTTTTGTTTGTTCGTAAAAAAGGTTCATCGGTGGAGAGGATTTCCTCAACAGTTGGAATGACTGGGATGTCCCGAAAGTCATCCGGTGGGCTCATTTCGTGAAGTCTGTTCTCTTCGTTCGGTGTGAACTCATACTTGTTAAAACGACGCCTCTCAACCTCATTTTCCTTCTTCTCGAGAGCTTCAATATTTTGCAGAAGTTGGAGGTACTCGGTTTGAGCAGCCTTTAAGTTCTCCTCATCTTTCGTAGAATGAACTCTGAAGAGACATGTTGAAATCACGCCCAAGGCTCCGGGCAGAATCTTTTTCACGTAATCCCGACCGGTTACAGGGAGCCGGAGCGTAACGAACGTGAATATCTTGTGCAAGGTACTCAGAATTCGTTCCAGGGACTGATCCACCGGGAACGGGTTCCTGAAAGCAGAAGCGTAAAACGTAAATATTGTCAATTATTTGAAGGTAGTTCTACGGAACAGGTATATTTTATCTTACGAATTTTGATTTGAACGAGATTCTGAGCCAGTCCCGCACATCATCCGCCCGAACTTATCCAGCAGTTTGTCAATAAAAGCGTCTCCCAAGGTACGAGTGACAATTTGGACTTGTAGACTTCGGAGAACCATGGAATCTGAGCACACTTTCTCCCCAAGGATGTGCAAAATTAGGACAAAGAGCTCATCTTTCATTGACGGAAAAGTTCTCATTAATTCATCCCATTCTTCAAGATTCCGTCCAATTCCGAGAATGACAGTTTCCGCGTCTTCCGTTGTCCAGAAACTGTGTAGGCGCTTGAAGCCGAACACTGGGAACTTCCTAGACGAAACGTAAGATTAAGGTACTAGCATTTTGAATGAAGGTCATAAAGTAATTGGTATGTAAGCAGACTACTTATTAATAATTTTTCGGAAAGAAGATTCAAACGTCAAGTAGTGTCAAGCATTCATAAAACTACAATACCTCGGACTATTTTCATTTTTTTCATTTCTTTCCCGTTGAGGTGGCGGCTGCCTTGGCTGTGCATCTATAAAATCTTGACGGCGAATCCCAGATCCAGCTGCCCCTTGTCCCCGTCCCCGCGGGTGTTGAGGGCGACGGGCAACAGTGCAGTCACGGGAAATATGACCATGTTTTTGGCAATTGTAACACGTCTGTCCTTGGTCATTGTAATTCTGTCGATGTTCTCCAGGTCGATGCGGTTGGGATCGCCTGTTAGGTATCATGCTGGAGCTGGAATGAAGTCAAACCCGTACACCGTAGGTTACTATAGCTTACAGAAGTGCATTATTAGGAATTCGAGCTTGCAACAGCGGAGGAGGATCACTCGCGTAGCAACTCACTTCCTGGATGATACCTCTGAAAACAGACACATTCGAAAAATAATTAAATACCGAAATATCACACTTCTCGCTTTACTATTACTAGTACTTATAGATAATAGATAATTAGTCAGGTTGGCAGTCTAACAGACAGTAGACAGTACTGAATTACAGATACTTATCCAAATAAGCACTTATATGGTAGATCTATGTAAGTATACAAAATCGTTATCATGTAGACATGTAAGTACATGTGACATGTGCACTTCCTGATAAGTGCAGTTAAGTATAGTTATATTATTCCTTATCAAGTGTAGGTTTACGCTTACTAAATATACAGCAAAACTGGAACTGATATCACCTCGAACCTCAACGCTCTACTACTGATTAGATTCAGATAATATAACTATACGATAAGTAGGTATAATGCAGTAAAATGTACTATGTGAATTCATCTTTACTTTAAGTGAGCGTAAGTACAAAGCAGGGATGGAAAATAAAACCCCGTGGGTTTTACCCGGGTAAAACCCATGGGTTTTATTTCCTGGTTTTGGGTTTTATCGGGTTTTATTTTTATTTTTAGGTTTTGATG
>JAQFZY010002286.1:0-12235 GCA_034696285.1 Hypogastrura burkilli
ATTGTGTAAAAGGCTCAAAGATTGAGACCTGAGATGGTATACAATGGGGAGGATGCCATAATGAAGCTCTCTGGCTACCTTCTGTTTCTATTATCTGACCTGGCAGGGGTCAGCCGTAGCCACACGCCAAATAGCTGGAAGAGCCTAAAAATGGAGGAATCCCTGACAATAGGCCCCAAGACCCTCCTCAACGCTTTTGGATAGGATCCTCCTGTAGTATCTTCATAGGCTTTCGGATTGCCATGATTTGTCAAAGTTGTCTCTCGTCCAGCACAACAGAGGCCCAAGGTGTGAGCCAGCCTGATAGAATCTACGGATATTGACAATGGGGAAATTAATGGTCATGTATCTTCTACCCTTCTGAGCTCTTCATTGCAATAATGTATAGGATGTACGATGAACGATGACGATGGCACAGGGGCCGAATGTCATACTGTAGGACAACATCTGCCCTAGCCGTAGTAGTCCGCTGAATTTTCTAATATTTGAGTTACAACGCATTGGTATACTACCTATGACTATGGAAATACCTTTCCATCCATGTAGGAGTATGTACTAAATATATATCTAGTTCCATGATTTTTTTTGGAAATTACCATTTTACAACATTTAATTTTGCATAAAAACAGATAGGCATTATGAAATGGGGGACAACCTTGTACACTACTATCCATCAGCATCAGTACAAAGGAGCGGAGCTTCCAGCAAGCCTCTCCAATAGAATAGTGTCGTAGCTTAGATTTAGCAGTAGAACTTAGGTGTTGTCCTAATATGGATTCCGACAGGTCGGTAAATAGCAGTGCATTGGACACAACTGTCATTGCAGCAGAAGATGCCCGGTACCGGGCACCCCGGATCTGTGCCGTACTGGCCGCCCAACGGCTCTGGGTTCTCTCACCTACTGCGCTGTATAATTTGAGTGCAATGGATTATCTGGAGATTTTTGAGGTAAGCTTCCACAAAACGTATATTTCATGCTGGCAAAAATCAAATTTCCCGGAGAAATGACCTAACCTAACGTAAATGAATCGAATCTAACAACAATAATTTGACTAATGACAGTTTAATAGAACCAAACGTTACCTTAATGAAAAATTAAACTTAATTAGCGCTATTCATATTGACTTTGAATTTGCCGGTGGCAAGAAATAATTACTATTGTTTATTTTACATTTTTCAGTCCATGCTCTCCAAGCTTTATCCCTGTAGTTTCGGAGCCACTGAACTCGAGCGGGTCAACTCTGTGCTCCAGCTCTTGGCCAATTCCAACCTGGCCTGTCCCATAAATATTCGAAAGTCGGACTTCAAGGCACGTAAGCATAAACATATCTACATATATATGGAAATTCTGTACAGTCGTGTATGCTTTCAGAAAGCGCAGTGCATATTTGCGTTCTGTTTTCCATTTCAGCCATGTCCTTGCACTCGCAACCCGTCTGCATCGCTGCCCTGGATTGGATCTGCTGCGTCGTGGACTCAATTCAGCAGGAACCTACTCTCATGATGGCTGACGATAGTTTCAGTGGGCTCGGCCGAATGTGTAGGGAATCAAAGGTAAGAATTTGTATATTATACATGTAAAAAAGCAGCAAAGAACTTGGTTGGTTTCAGATGACATTAGCTGACCACATGCGTCGCTACGTTGAGTTTCGAAATAAGGGCAAAGGTGCAGATTTAGACACGACTGTAATGGAGGCGGAACATTTGCAGCAACTTAGAAATGATAACCAGGCAGAGATTTGTGAGTTTGATTCAGCTGGCTAATAAGGAGACTTTATGCTCATTTCAATTTGCATAATTGTTATTTGAATTCTCAGATACAGCACACTTTACGGGCTCGGACGGCATAGAGTCCAAAGCGGACTTCATTAGGGGAATGGCAAGGCTACAGGGCCGCCAAGGGGAATTGGAGCAAAAACTGAAAGATCTCGAAAAGAAGGAAGCAGCTCTTACTATGAGTCTGGCTATGAGCGTAAGCATTGACCATAATATGTATGGAAGTATGTTTTTTTCGAAATTGGACACTATGTATATTGACTGGACGCTTGCGGAAGTATCTTATCTCGTATTCAAATCAATTATTTTACTTGCTGAGCGTTGCTGGCTCAAAAAATGAATATTACGCCGCTCTTTCCAGTTGTTATTTTACAGTGAAATATGTAGAAAATAGGTACTCAAAAATATAAATGAAATAATGCTTGCCCACGCTGTGTTTTTTTCGCAGTTTCAGCGTCAGGCTCTAAATGAGGCTATTCCATGTGCAAAAGGTACTCCGGAGCCTGTAATGGAAAAGAGTAAGTAAATAAGTATTGAACTGCTAAAATTGCTAATTAATGCGGGCATACACCTATTTATTTCACAAAGTTCCCGAATCCAAACCACTCCAGCCTGCTTCAAGGCCCTTGCAAACTCTGAACGGCGGCCACAGTTCCCTACGATCCATCGTCGACTCAAAGTCCCTGTCTGGCCCTGAAAATGAGCATTCTGATTATTTGGAGACCAAACTTATGGCCGTTCTGGAAGCCGAGACGGCGGACTGTCTAGCAGCCAAAGCTGAGGTGAGCTATATACAAGATTTCATATTTTGTCTGAATTCTAATTCGTTTGTTATTTAAATTCGTCATTCTTCATAGTACTTGCAAATGCTTCCTGCCCTAACTGCTCTGGTCAAGAAGCTCAATCACCTCCTTGTTCTCCACGACGTCTACTGTCCGCCCTACTTCCCTCCCCCGCAGGAACTTGACCTGGACAGAGTATGGATCTGGATCCAGGGGCTGGCAACGACCCGTGAGATCCTAATCGAGGACCTTGAGGCACAGGAGGCGGCTGAAGAGCCTGACCCTTCCTTCGGGGCCCAGTACCAGGCCTGGCCGGACACCAGGATTACTGATTCTGTGTCAGAGCTACAAGTTGTTCAAAGGGGACCTGATGGTTCGGACACTTCGTCTGCGTCAACGCCACCGCCGGCCCATAACTGTGATGCTGCCACAAGCTCATCGTCGTCCCATCATCCATCAGGGTCACATGACGATGCTTTGTCTTCTTCAGAGTTCTGCTTCTCTTTCAATGCGGACGAACAGTAGTAACATGTGTGTATTAGCGTTTAGCAGACAAATTTAACCTTCAGCTACATATAAAATTATGCACTACATAATATATGTATACATATGTCAACGTCAGTAGTCAGTACAATTTACCTTACGTAATATTTATGTTTATGATTGGCGCAAATCGTATTGATTTTAACGTAGCATGTATACAAATAATGCTTAAGCAATATTAGCCAATGCTGCTGTTTAAGCCAGTTTCGGTTAGGTTTGTAAATAGCTGATAAGTTCGTTTAAATATCGTATGGGCTAAAAGCCAATTTTCTGAAAGCAAAAGTAAATACAAACTTCAAGCCATCATGAAGTTAAATTATAGTTCCTGGTAAAAATACTATATTCTTAGTATACGTAGTTATGCTTAATTTCAGTAGTCTTTTTGTATACGGTACTATGTTAACGGTGAGTGTGTTTGATCGGTTAATATTAATATGTACTACTTAGTTTAGGTTAGTATTGCATATTTACTATTATTTCAAAAGCATTATCCTGTCATGTTAATCGAATTTAATTCATTTCAAAGTTAATAAAAATTTAGAGCATCCGTGGTCCATTGGCATACTTCCAGGATTGATTTGGTCATCGTTGGTTAGCCCAATCGCGGATTCGGATTTCGGAATTTGCAGTAAATTGAGTGGTAAAACAAATCACAATTTTAAGACGTATGTAAGGTTGGATATTGTGGAAAATAAGGAAGCTGTGTACATTTACGTAGTTTAATCAATTTTTGCCAGCAGATTAGAATTAAAAGTTTGTGTTTTAGTTCAATTTTGTTTTGTTTTTTATAACTGACAGAGATAGCTTGGTTTCGTGTCATTTTGATAAGCCGGTGGCGCCATCTGTGTGACTTTAAATGAAAAGGAGACTTTGAGCTCTTGTCAGCTGGTTCCTAATGTTTTTATTTCCCTCTTTCTCTCCGAAAAATATCTTAATTTATTTCTACGCATACAAAATTCGTGAAATTTTGCCCTCAGCGCTTTTTGGCAGTAACTTACACTGCACGGGGCATAGGTTCTTCCAACACTGCTTAAGTCCATACTCATATGTAAGTCGACATTGAATTTAATATTTAGTTGTAGTTTAGTTAGACTGTTACATTTACATAGATTTACATACCATACTTTTATTTGGGTCGTGGGTTGCTATCTATGCAAAATTGTGCAAAAAATCTTTTAATTAGTTATTTACTACTATCATGGTTTCGATTCCATAATGTTGTGATTAGGTCCATAATTTCGTAATTCGCTACGTAATGAGTATTTAGATAGTGAAATACAAGTCACAAACTTGTCACTTTGCACTTGTAACTTGTACGAGTAGTGGATAAAGACAAAGCACAACAGTACGAAGTAGTGGTTATGGTTAATATTACAACCACAACCTCAATGACTTAGACTTTCAGTGCTTCCCAAAAATATAGGTAGCGCAAAACAAAATATGCAAATAAGTACTTATAGGCCACACCTTACTCCTATTTGCTATTCATATTCTTTACTTAACACTTGCTAATTTCCATACTTTGTACTTTGATTTGGATTTACGTCTCAATTTTGTAGGAGCAATACTATCCCTTGATCTTATATATTATGGTCATTACAAAATTTCAAATTGAATTACAGCATACAGTTGTCCGATGGCGTCACGTTTGTGATGCTGGTGCTAACTGCAAGGTGCGGCGTAATGGAGAATGCTTAATTTCAAGTAATAAGGAAGGGTTTAGTTACTCTAGTACTGTGCGTACGTGCGTACGTGCGTACGTGCGTAGAGGAGCCGGGTAGTTGGAGGTCAAGGGTTTAGCTCAAAGTTCAAAGAAGAGGGTTGGATTTCAATTCATCTTAAGTCAACGCAATGATGGACGATGGGACACAGGGTAAGGCTATGACTTCGGGTTAGATTGACTATTGACAGTTCCTTTAATCGTTCGTACCTTTTCTCTATGCTATGTAGATATTTGTCGAGTATGCAGATCCGAGGCGAGCCCGGACCGCCCGCTCTTCTATCCCTGCGTCTGTACCGGAAGTATAAAGTATATTCATCAAGACTGTCTCACACAATGGCTCCGGTATAGCCGGAAAGAGTACTGTGAGCTATGTAATCACAGATTCTCGTTTACACCAAGTAAGTCATCCGCATGTTGTTAAACATTAACTTTGTTTATACAATCAGCAAGTATGTGTGTAATTAATTTGTCTCTAACTAAAATACCAAACCATTTTTCTCACGTCTAGTTTATGCTCCGGACATGCCAAAGCGTTTACCGATCCGTGACGTCCTCGCTGGTCTTGTATCAAGTGTTGGGACAGCATTTAGGTTCTGGTTTCACTATACGCTGGTCGCTTTCGCTTGGCTTGGGGTCGTCCCACTGTCGGCATGCCGGATCCATCGGAGTTTATTTACGGGATCTGTCACCTCAATCTTAGCCTTGCCCTTTGATCTCTTGTCAACGTAAAAATATATACTTACAAAGCATTAATATAACCACAATGCATGGCGGCGGACTGAAACAATTTAGTTACACATTTGTACAGTGAAAACATCATCATTGACATCTTTCATGGATTTGTGGTGGTCATGTGTGCGTTCTGTGTCTTCCTCAGCCTCGTTTGGCTCAGGGAACACATCATGCATGGAGGAGGTCCGGAATGGCTCGATCCTCAAGAGGTAAATCCTAAATCCCTTTACCTCAGGCAATGTGTTTTAGTTAGTTACTCATTTGGGTCAGTTCTAAATGCTATAGTGTGATGTCTTGTTTACCCTGCATTTAAATAGGAAGTCGTTGAAGTACCTGAACCTGTAGTAGATGAAAACGAGGATGGGGTCAATGAAGGGGACAATGTGGAGGGAGAGGAGGACGGTGCTGCTCGGAACAATAACGTAGGTTTATAGCAACACACAGTACAACATTAGATTTGAGTTGGTACCTACAATTTATATTATTCATTGACTTATTATAAGGCTGCTACTATTTATATTGAAATGTAATGCTATTTAAATTGGACTTGCGAGTTTATTACGTAATTGATTTTTCAATTATTGAATGATGTTACCTTAAATGTGAGAACTTCTGACTGTAGCACTCGGTTTAACATAGTCTAATGCGTTCCTAATAGCTTTCCAACCAATTACTTACAGCGCATCAACGGACTCATTTGACGAGCAAGAAACCACTTATTATGAAATAATTGTTTAAATGATGCCCCTTTCATATACTGACTGTTGTGACGGTGTTATTATGTGCAATATACGTATGACCTACTTATCAGAATCAGCGACGGGCTGAACGTGAAAGAAATGACGACCTCAACTGGCCGCTGGATTGGGACAGAGCTGGAGAGGAACTAACCTGGGAACGGCTTCTGGGCCTTGACGGCTCCCTGATATTTCTGGAACATGTTTTTTGGGTTGTTTCCCTCAACACGCTCTGTATCCTTATCTTTGGTACGAGACTAAGTGGTAATACGTACTTATTGACGAGAATGAAGTTGAGTTTAATGTTTCCAATTGAATTATTTAGAATTTTCTCCTTATCACATTGGATACTTCACGCTGGCTGCCCTCCAATGGCAAGAATTTACAAAGATGGCGCATTTTGAAGGACTTCTAACAACACTCGTGGGCTACTTTATTATTGGGATCTCACTCGTCCTTCTCCATGCCTTCGCATCCATTTTCCGGTTCAGGAGGTGAGCATTGAGCATCTGCCTGATTTGCTAAACTTATGATTCATATCAATTCATTAATCAATCACACAATTATTTCTATTCTATTCCTATAGAACGAGAAAGATTCTAGGAATTTCTTACGTTGTCATCAAAGTCTGTCTCCTCTCCGTTGTTGAGATTGGTATATTCCCCCTAGTGTGTGGATGGTGGCTTGATATTTGTTCTTTGCCACTCTTTGATGCCACTTTAAAGGTTAGTAAACGTACTTTGGTCACATTAAAATTCTGAAGATTGAATGTATTAATTCGTAATGTCTTCTGTATTGTAGGACCGTGAAGCAAGTTTCATACGAGCTCCTGGGACGAGCATGTTCATGCACTGGCTCTTCGGCATGGTCTACGTATTCTACTTTGCTTCCTTTGTTATCGTTTTGAGAGAAATACTTCGACCTGGCGTCCTCTGGTTTCTCCGTAACTTAAATGACCCAGACTTTAATCCCATTCAAGAGGTAATGCGTTTGTTTGATTTAGGTGAAGTTTGGACTGGGATTGCTTTTATATTCTTGTATTTTCTCTTACAGATGATCCAACTCCCAATCCTCAAACATATACGACGCTTTCTGTTCTCGATAATCGTATTCGGTAGCACTACCATTCTCATGGTTTGGGTCCCCATCCGGGTCATGAAGAAATACTGGCCAAGTTTTCTGCCATACACTTTTGTGTTTACTACGTGAGTTATGGTTATAACTTATGACTTAGAAGTTCTATGTTGGCCTTGCCATCATTGTCGATCTTACTGTAAAAGTTTTGGAATTTATAATCCATCTATTTTCCATATTTTACATTTAAAGTGAGTCTACACATGAACTATCCCTCGAGCTCGTTCTCCTCCAAGTCATGATGCCCGCCTTATTAGAACAAGGGCATACACGGGAGTGGATCAAGTATTTAATTCGGGGTTGGTGTATTGCGGCATCATGGGTCCTGGACTTCCGATCATACCTACTTGGGGATGTCCAGCTCAATGACCATGTAAGTACTTTAAGTATTTTATGTTGCTTTTTGGTTTTGCGTAATGCATAATATGCGCTTTATAAATGGCAAAAGAGCTGCAGTATAGTGTTTTATTGAGATCTTCCAGTTTTACTAACAATGAACAACAGGATGTTGAACAATCAAGTTTCGTAAATTTGTAGCCAAACTTGAGCATAGTATAAAGCATAAACATTAAGCATGCAGGGATTTTTTAAATAGTACTATCGTAAATTTAAATAGTGGAATCCCGTAAATACTGTACGTTATCATTTATCAATAGCTGCGCCAGTTCTGGAATTCTTGAAGAAGAATTTCTGTCCATTGTGTGCATTTCCATCACAAGTGTCACCTTCTGAGCTTTTCTTTGGTTCATAAGATCCTAAGTACCGCAATTGTAGTAAACAGGAGACTTAATGACTTATTATTATACTGCTACTATTTATGTATATTGAATCTCACTACTATTTAAATTGAATTATGTTCCTTTCGATTTCATTGCTGAATTGATTTTTAAATGATTTAGAGAATTTAAATTGTTAAGGTTCGCGACCTTCCGGTTCCGACTGTACTTAACACTTTGTTTTAACATATTTTCAATGCATTTATAATTCCTTCATAATGAGTTGCAGCGTATCAACGGACTCATTTGGCATGCAAAATGGTGTAATAACGAAATCGCATGTAATAGTATTTAATTCAAATAGTGACAAATTTCAATATAAATAGTAATTGTTCAAATGACGTCTTTCAATCTACGTTCTTTCGTACCACCATAGGTACATCGAAGAGGAGATGCAAGTAGGCATTCATCACTAGATAGAAACTCCTTGAAAAAATATCGAATTTGTCATGCACAAACGTTTTGACTAGATTTATAATGTGAAGACAGAGACATGGGGGTTGAGTCTCTTCCGGGGATTCATTCTCATTCCTTTCCGCCTCAGAATCAGACGTAGCATTACTATAGGTATACATGTAGCAAGAGGGGAAGGTAGACACCGTATGAACCTTATGGAACTTGTCCGTCTCAATGGTCACCCGCTGCCTTGGGTACGCCGGGTCAAACTCTTCCAGGCCCAGGCTCAGGCTCACGTTGGCCGTCCGATTCTGCTCCACCACGACCCGGCCCTTCATCAGAATTAAGGAGACGTTGGTTAGTTCGGGCGGTAGGTAGTTCTCAAGGGTGAGGCCCGGGTAGTCGGCCACAAAGAGGACGTTGGAGGACTTGGTCCAGTTCGTGACCTCTTTGGAGATCCCCTCAAAGACCTCCCGGCGCCAGTGGGAGAACTCGTGGAGGAGGGGTAGGACCCATGGGACTGGGGCCCAGGGAGACCAGGCAGCCGTCAGAATGTCAACCCGCGGGTCAAAGATCCGCTGCTGAAACCGCCCGTTGAGGGACTTCCAGACGTCAAAGTAGATCTCTATGTTGGTGATGTTGAAGGGGGCGAGGTTACGGGCTATGCAGTGGCTGTATTGCTTGGCCATGTCTGCGTGGCTGCTCCAGCGGTCATTTGTTGTCCAGACCTATGTAGCAATATCGTATTTCTTTGTAGGTTAGTATAAGGTTAGGCTATTGTTTGGTTCCGCTAAATTGTGCGAATTATTGTTTGGTTCGGTTATTGCCTGGTTAGGTTGGTTGTTTGGTAATTGTTTCTTAGATTAGGTTGGGTATGTTTTTGGGCTATCAGTGGCTCAGCAGAGTACAAGATTCAAAACTTAAGCCTAAACCTCTTACGTCTGGGTCCAAGTAGCGCTCATCTCCGCTCACAACGTCTTTCACTGTGATTTTGGTATGGAGCGTGTCCCATGAGTAGACCATCATGTCCCAGGAATAACCATATAGTCCGTTTGTCCAGTTATTGTAGCCCTGGTTAGTATCAGAAGACGAAGTTTTGGCTTCAATCACGGTAAATTGAGCGCTAACCGCGTATGCATAATGTCAATTGACATTGAGCACTTACCTTTGTAACTGAATGAGTAAAGGGAAGCACGACCTGAACCAGCATGTAGACAAGCATGGCAGCCGTTTTCCAATTTTTTCCTTCCGTCCAGCTCGTAACATTATTGGCCTTCGTTTTACTCATTTGAGTATTAACCGGCTTAGGAACGACTGAACCGTTTTTGTTGCGTTTTTTCTGCCTCTTGTCTCTCATCCTGATTAATTTAAGCCATTAATATTAATTCCTTTTTCCGTAGTGGATTATGAACTGTAACTCAATCCAGAGGGGAAGCCGTAGCTTATTCTAATACGGCTTACTTGAGATTTTCCAGGAACAATTCGGGCTTTCTCCGAGAGAAGAGGTTGCAAGGGAATTCCGCCGGCCCGCAGAACAGGATTAGGGAAGCCATACAAACGTATGGAAACATTCCTAATTTAAGCCAGGGTTTAATTTGGTTCAGGGCTTATGACCATGCCCAGATTAAGGATTACTCTTAGTAGGTACTGCATATTTAAATTTAATCACCTATATCAAAGAGCTGGGAGTTGAGGCCGTGGAAGAGAAAGGAGAGGAGAAAGGCGAGCTTCTTGGTGCACTCAATGTTGAGGAGGAAGCCCGCGCTGAGGTCAAACATGAACCCGCCCAAGTGGATCATGTAGTAGTCCACAAAATCACTGCTTACGATTGAGCTGAGAAGTAAATTGCATGTAAATCAGGAGAATTTAAAAAATCATTTTGTCCCGGAAAAAGTACAGATTTTACCGGATTCCGGAAAATCCGAGTCTAGAATTCAGTTGAATTAGGGCTAGGTTTATTAAATTGGGCTGGGATTTTTTTATTCCACTAAATGCTATATTTTTGCGGGCATGAAAAATAGAACCCTTGTGACTTTGACAGTTACCTAAATGGGGAAAGAACTTTGTGCTTTGAGAGGTTCCGCATGGAGTAGCCGGAGAGCCAGTCCAGGTCAACCTTCTTGATCCCTGCTAGGAAGTAGAGGAGAAAGAACTGGAATTTGAGAAGGAAGTAGTTCCATTTCGGGCATGTTGGAGCCCCGTCAGGCTTATTTTTGCGGGAGAAGTGGCTGTCGAGTGACCTAGGAATAGACCTCTTGTAGCTGGACTTGTACCGAGTGAGTTTGGCTATTTTATGGGATAGGGAGACTGATCTTACCAATTTCCGGCCGCATTTGAGCCCGAAAGTAAAGCAACTGTCAGACCAAATAGATAGGAATGGTTGTTCCAGCGGGACTTGTCCAGCAGGAAGAAGTACGTGTATGGAAGTAAGTATAGGATGCAGGAAGTCCGGAATTTTAGGCCCAGAAGGATCCCAAGAGCACCTGGAATTTTTTTTTGTTGTTACAAAAATGATAATTTTAAGAATGCCGGAGTCGCGGTGAAAATATAAATATTTACCGGAATATCCATAATCGAAGTGCCTAGTTAATTTAGTTGAATTAATCATAAACCCTATTTTGTTAGGTTAAGTTAGTGTTGTTAAAGGGTTGAGCTATAAAATATTAATTTCTTCGGAAAAACAATTTTTTCCGGTAAGAACCTATAATTCTTACCAATCCACATCACTGAGTAGAGAATGCAAGCGAAATGAACCGGGATCGGTTGAACCCAATCAAATAGTGGGAAGAAGCAAAAGTTGGGATCCCCGAACCGTATGTCGGCATCCTCGAGGCCCCGCTCTTGTGGGACGTCCAAAAACATTAGCAGGCCTTACCAAATTAATTTTAATTAGCATATTGAGTAGTTTACACCATTAGTTATAAATTGGGATTATTTTACCGAAGAGTAGCCTAAAGAGGGCCAGGCCCGTGGAATCCGATTCCGCAAACAAGTAGCCCACCAGGGCCGAGTAGCTGTCCAGGAGCCGTTGGGCCTGGAGCCGCGTATTCCTGGCTAGCCGGCCCGTCCACGCCATGTTGAGGACTGAGGGAGCTATTGATTTTCCCCACTCCTTACATACGCCTGTCTTGGCCCCTCCAACTTTCTCTGGCACACGTGAGGCGGGGAGAGCGAAGACAGTCTCCGTTCGAGGTTGGACCTCCGTCTGAATGTCATTAGGCCGCAAGGTGGCTATGCTTTCCCCGGTACTATGTAGAATGCCTCTCTTTCTGCTTGGCCTGGATCTGTATTGGGCTGGGGGCTCCTTTGTATCCTGGTGAAAGTTTTATTGGGCCCAACTTTCTCTTGACTGCCGGGGCGGGCATAATGGGGTCCCGGGGACTGTCTTTGAATGGGTCCTTTGAGGAGGGAAGGTGAGAGCCGTAGGTGGGAGATTGGGCCTTCTGTGCGGTAATGACTGACAGGGAGGATTATGGAAGGGCCGAGTGATGAAGGGCCTTCACGCCTCTCCGCCCCATTTTCTAATTACTTTTCTCTATAGGATCCCTGTCTAGCTGGTTCACAGGACATTGGACCGAGAACACGGGAAATCGCCCTCAGCTCGATTTTCTGCAAAATTTGTATACTTGCAGGTCT
>JAQFZY010002287.1:0-12233 GCA_034696285.1 Hypogastrura burkilli
TAGTCCGAAGGCGTCTTTTTCTCGGGTTCTCATATATTCCCTTTATACATACATTAAAGACACTGACACTTTCATGTTTAGCACATGTGTGTCACCCAAGGCGCACAGTGCTTAAAATACACAACATTTCATTTGTTTGTCGATAAAATGATTGCCGATACGCATAGGGAGAAAGAACAGGATCACACAATATACACTAAGTATTTTTGTAATACCTTATATTTCGCGCTTGAGGGGGGTCATCCTATTTTGGACGTCCTTTTATGGGAGGGGGTTAGGAATTTCGGACAAAGTCGGACATAGGGGAGGGAGGGGGCTGAAAAATGGCCTTTTTTGGGGACGTCTTTTATGGACGGTCCCTAATGCTGTGAGTGTAAACTTCTCCCAACATTTGATTTACTCAGTTCCTCTCACCAGGATACAAGAATAATTGCACAATTTAGGAATATCGCTGGGTACACACGTCGTTAAATACGAACTTGTCTAAAATGTCCCAAGCAGTGACGTTTTTTCCGCTTCCAGTTCAATCAACCACTGGTACTTTTAATCGACCTCGTCTGGTAAATATTGAATCGAATTATAATATAATTTCAAATATCTATTCTCGATTAAAAACCTGTCTAACTTGTGCAAAAATGTTCAGAAAAGTCAAACAGCAATTGAATTAAGTCACTGCCCTACAGAACCAGAGACAGAAATTACCTTTGTTGGCTTGGATCAGAAATGCTTCCGCTGTGACCCAAATCAAAGTAAGATTTATGTCACCGAATCTTCAATGTTACTAGAAAGTTTGAATGGATGTAAAATGGGCTGATACTTTCGCTTTTAATTTGCAGAGGATGGGGAGAATGAAAATGAAGATATCAATTTACAGGCAAGCTGATTACGTATCTCAAACTGTACATAAAATACTTACAATAGACTTTTGACGTTATGAGTTATTTTAGTACGTTAAACCATTTAAAGTTCCAAAGTGTGATACGATACCTCATCTCGAGTAACTATTGTTTGGTTTGTTCGGTATTCAGGACAGTTTTGGAAATACATCTCTGCATTTAGCTGCTTTACATGGTCATTTAACATGTGTGCAAAAGTTATTGGATGCTGGAGCATCTCCAAAGATTGTAAATAAAACCGGTCAAACGCCGTTACATCTTGCCGTACTCGGTTTGCGTGCGTTATAAATATTATCTTACAGTAAAATTGTTTACCTCCATTTCAAGATTCTCTAGGCAAACTCATACTCAAGCATACATTGACTAATATGTTTTTATAATTGATCCAGGCACTAATGATCAGTCTTCAAGGTGTGTCACTACGTTAGCAAAACACGAGGATTCTGATTTGAATGTCAAGGACTTCAAATCTCCTCTAAGTTCGCCGGAACTCAGGTCCTTTGGAAATTCAGCCCTGCATTATGCGGCCCTTAGACGGCTGGCAAACTGTGTGGAAATTTTACTGGAGGCTGGGGCAGATCCAAATCTTCGAAATAAATCTGGCCAAACTCCGCTACACTGGGCCGTACTTGGTTAGGCTTACTATTTTAGGCGAAAGGTTAAGCAGGATATGTGTTTATTGTGTGAACTTAAATCAGGTTCTACTCAATGCGATGTGAAATGTGTGGGATTGATAGCAAATCATTGTTCGGCGATTGCCGTGACGGATGTGAATGTGCAGGACAACGAAGGGGTAACGCCGCTCCATTTATCGGCGGAAAAGAAGTCTTTCCAATCCGCTGCTGTACTACTGGAGGCAGGAGCCTATCTAAATGTCAAGTGTGTATTAGTCTATTAAATATATGTATCACCGGTTTTATATCAGATACATTAATCACTGTTTTCTATAGATCAAAAGATTTGAGATTATTCAACCATAGCTGGCTCATCACGGTTTTCGTTAAAATTGGGTAAGTGAAAATTAGAATTCACAATACTTATTCTGAAACTTATCTACAACTAGTAAAGTAGGCACGCTATAAGCAGTCAGAAATAAAGCGTATAAAAAATTATTGTACGTACAAATATTTCGGTCCAGATTTTTTATTTTATTAAAAAAAATAATATTGACCACATTTATCTTGTTGATCTCCAGCAAAAATATAATTCAATCCTATGGGGCTTATGCCAAAGTCTGTCGAGCTTCTATGAAGAAGAATTTTAAGAGTTTATGAAGCACTACCTAACTTAGCTTTTTGCTGTAAACATTCTCAGTGTCAAAATTTCGTTTTTGGCAAAGTGGATTGGTTCAATCAATGAAAATCTGTTCAGTGACAAGAACCAAGACAAAATAATCACGTCTAGATTCGCCTTGCCACATCTTCTACAAGAAATGCCGTTCCTAGACGAAAGTATTAACGCTCGACTCGACAAGGCTATTACGTTTGATACGGAATCTACTCAAGCAGTACGACCAAGTCATGGAACGTGCAGAGTGAAGATCAACTTTCGGTAACTTTAAATAATACCTATGGTGAACTTCTTTTCTGAGTAGAAGTAGATCAACAACATATCCTGTACTGTAACCTGTATGTACAGTATAAATATGTGCCTACTATTTTATCCAACACAATCTGTTTGTTTCCACAACGACGCAGGTCCATTCTGCCTTACTCTGATCCTTATTTGAAGGAGTCGGGTAACGATGACACCATTAATTTTCATAAGCTCGAGAAAGAAACCGAGTTCCTCACTGACATTCTTAAAGCAAATCGTTCCGCAAGCAAAAAATTCTTAACCCATCCGGTTATAATTGCTTTTATGCACCTTAAATGGCAAAGAATTTGCTGGTTCTTCAAATTCTACACCCTTGTAAATGTGAGGGGACTAACTTCGACGAATAAATAATTTGGAAGTATATAGCAAAGTACGAAGTTCCTACTAGGTACCTATTGTGTTTTCCCCATAGACCCTACTGGCCGGACTCTTTACATTTTATACACTTAGTGTCTATCTGATGTACTGTCCATACCATATTCGACAAGGACTAAGCCCTAGCGTAAATCTTAGAAACGATGATACTAAGGAAGGGCGACCCATATTTGCATGGCTGGACTTTTCTTATGGAACAAGACCGAGAGGTTTGTGAAGTAACTTATTCAATTAATAATTCACAAAATAGCATGATGTCCTGTAACATTAACACAAAATATAAAATCCGCAGCCCAAAATAAGTTTTGTAGACCGGATCCGTCGGACTGGGGAATGTTTATTGTCTCAGTGTCCCTGCTCATCCTTACGGCCTTCGTCGTCCTTGATGAACTGTACAAACTCGTCAAGAACTTGAAAATGTACTTTAGAACTTACAGGAACTTCTTCCAGTGGGTCACTATTGTTTGCATTGTACTCACGGCCTGGCCAATTCCGCCTCAGGGCCTACGCTTACACAATTGGCAGTACGGCGCTGCAGCGGTGAATTTTAACTCAAAAACGTCATACGTTATCCGTTTGATTTTGACTCTGAATATAAGGTATACTTTTCGCAGTACGGCATTTTTAACTCATGGGCAATTCTACTGACTCAAGTTGGTCGGTATCCCGTCGCCGGACTTTACGTAGAGATGTTCGTTAAGGTTGGCGTGTACTGTAATTGTGTATAAAACAATTATTTTTGTTTTTATTTGGAAGAAAATTCGTTTGTACTTCCTTGGTTTATGGGCATGATCCTAATAGGTCCTCAAGAATTTTGGATTCTTCATTGCCGCTTACGCCTTTCTGCTTATTGCGTTCGCCACAGCATTCTGCATAGTATTCCCGGGAGTAAGGCGCATTTCAATCATACAAATATTTATGTCAAATATCATTTAACATTTTCAGATAATTAAATAAGTCTCTTAAACAGTATCCACCATTTTCCTCCATCCCGAGAGCATTTCTAAAAGTGTTGACCATGATGACTGGGGACATAGAGTACCAGGACCTTTTCTACAATAATGGCGGAGGATCGGATAAAGATAATACGTGGGGATCCGGAGGTCAAATTCATTTGTTTCATCCTGTTACCGCCCATCTCCTATATGGCGCTTTCGTTGTGATCGTGACCATTGTTCTTATGAACCTGCTAGTGGGTTTGGCCGTTAATGACATTCAAGTATGTGTCATATATATTCTATAACAGTCTTTACTGATACATACATGGTAAACTCTTTGGAACTGTTATAATTCTAGGGTTTACGAAAGGAGGCTGAGCTAAACCGAATCTCAAGGCAAATTGGAGAAATATCGAATTTGGAAAACGTTTTCTTCTCCGAAACTTTCGCGAGGCTCCGTTGCTTTGAAACTTGGTTGGGACGTGTGCTAAGGCGACGAATCGGAGTTAAAAATACTCTGCTCTCTGAAGAGTAAGTTTTTCTTAACGAGCTATTATGGTCATTTTAAAGGTGAGAAAACCTTAGCCTTACTTTCTCTCCGTTTTGTTTAGCGGATCGTATTGCTTCTCCGCCAACAGCGTAAATACAGAAGTTTGCCTGCCAGAAGAATTGATGACGAAGGCCTTACAGTTGGCTAATAAAAATTCGGACGCTAGTGCTGTAAAGGAAGCGTCAACAGTCATTTGTGCTAACTGTGCCAGAAAAAATATAAAGTCGTTCCAATTTAGAAGCCTTGGTGTTTCCGATTAGATTACTGTAATCGGAATGAAATGTTAGGACTTTTTATACAAACCTACGACATTCGAGTTTTATTTTTCGGATGAGGCACAACACGGATTAGAAGTACGCCTACGAATACAGGCACGAATTCATTGACATTGCTTTTCATACTACATATTATGGTAGTTATGGTTAGGTATTATAGAAATCCTTCTCTAATCAGATCGAAATATAGGCGATATTTTAAAAACCCAATGTATGTACATATATACTATTTATGTGGTAAACCGCGGGTCTTGTCGGGACTCGGGAGCCTGAATGTCCAATTCAGTTTGTAATGATACCCTATAAAATGCTATATACATACATTATTGTTTATGTTTCGTTGGAAACAGGAACGTTAGGTATGGCACGGGGCACGGCTAATTGGATTAATTCAGTTTAAATTATTATAATTCGACTGGTTAAAGATAAACTGTGGCATACAGTAGTTTTAACTGTGAAGAAATTCATAGACAACGATATGGATAAAATCGTATCAACTTCCGTGCATGGAAATGGTAATGAAAAACGACAGACTCTTGATCATCATTTCTCCCCTTACTTCAGTTTGTCCCACTCACTACTCCAAGCACTCGCAGTTGTGTGGATATGCCAGCCACGCCGAATAAAGATGTTAAACTATGTATACCATACCATAATGGACTATTTCCCTTCGTATTATATGTAATTATAGCCCTAGGGTATATGGTACTATAAAGTTTTAGCCCAGCCCATGACGTAATATACAGGTTTTATTCCTTTCATGGGATACAATCGGCCTGGGTTTCGAAAGAGGTAAACCTGAACTAATTTATTCGTGTCAAAAGTTCTGTTTCTCTGGATAGAGTAAGAGTAAGGTCCCGTCTCCAGTCATTGAAATAAATATATTTAATATTGCTTAAACTTAACACTGCGTTT
Source organism: Hypogastrura burkilli (assembly GCA_034696285.1). Taxonomy (NCBI): domain Eukaryota; kingdom Metazoa; phylum Arthropoda; class Collembola; order Poduromorpha; family Hypogastruridae; genus Hypogastrura; species Hypogastrura burkilli. The sequence continues at coordinate 5,546 of JAQFZY010002287.1, forward strand.
TAGTGAGTGGATTTTAACTGTATCGTTAGTGTTGATTCATGTACACAAGTTGGACGTACAAGCTAATTCATAGAACCATATGAATAGTTTCTTCAAGAAGCTATTCATATGGTTCTTCAAGAAACTTTCTTGGAATACCTGGAATACCTACGCATACGAATAGAGTTGCAGATGTTTATGAGTGGAGTAAGTAGTAATGTATCTCTTAAATACATCTTACATCCCGATCCCGTGTGTATGAGTGGCACTGACACTACTAATGACTCATAGCTATGAAGATGTACAATATAATAGGTAGGGAGGAAATCTTAATTTCTGCATCTTATGTGAAGTGAACTACAGAAGCTTGAGTTGAAGTTGAGAGTGAATGCCGCTTAAGATTTACCTAGGGCATTTGGGTTGCAAGCAGCAATTTGCATCGATGAGTTGTTTTCGGGCTAAGAATGAGCTAAGAACATTTTCTATAAGTAGCAAGAAGAGATACAGGTCCAAGTGTACGATTAGGGGCATTCCGTGAAGACCTTGAGTACTGCACAATTACGTGTATGTATGTACAACAGTACAACAGAAAAGCTCCAAGAATTCTTTAGTTTGTTTTTGTTTCACGTGGCCAAGCAACAAGCAAGAGAAGGCCGGCTCGGAATTATACAAAAGCTGGAGTTTTGGCATAACCGTTGTCACGTCACTTGTCAGTAAAACGGACGGACTGCGAGATTGACAGTGTTCCATAATGTTTCACTCCAAAAAGGTACAAGACTCTGAGGATCAGCAGGACATTAAGAAGGTCCAATGCGCTATCGAAATGACAAGTTCCAAGTCAAGCCTACATTCAAAATCCTCGTCCAGGTCTTCCTCGACAAAGGAAGAGCATGTCTGCCATGATGGTTGCATACATGCTGTGGCAAAGACAGGTGACCCATTTCGAATTTGTCTCGAATTTCGAAATTAACAGAGTATTTTGAGATGTGTATTTTAAAATAAATATTAGGAAGGCTTGTATGCATTATTTTAGGTGTAACTTCTTTTCAATTCTTGAATTTCAGAATGTAATTGCAACCTCTGTTTGGAACACTCAGAGCGCTGCATGAAATGCTCACTGGCTACTGATGACGGCCTGCATATTAATAGTCAGGATGTAGACGGAAATACTCCGCTGCATATAACCCTACTGTATCAGAATCTCGGGACGGCGAACTTACTCGTGAGACACGGAGCTGATGTTTACATACGGTGACAACAACCTGTGCTCTTTTGGTTAACCTTAAATCGCCAATCAATAATAACAATAATAAACAACCGAATCTGGCAGAGCGACCGCGCCGAGCTAACAAAATAGGCACAGTGCAGGCGGCGCAAGGTACCAGGTACCAGGCACACAAGAATTGGTTATCGGACATTTTTAGGGCTCCGTATCGGTCGGTCCACGATCCGGTCCGGTCCAAAGTATTGGCCCGACCGTCAATCGGACCGGACCGACCGAAATTTTCGGTCCATTTTCATACTAGGTATAAATGTACTTTCGGAGGGAAGAACGTACTTTTTCCCTTTTTTCTTGCTCAGTTTGGGTCTGAGTCTGAGTTTGGGCATACGATTGTTAATATCCAAGGGACAGCCCTAGCGAAGGGATCAAAATGAATCCTCATTTTACAACCTTCTAATTCTCGATACAATATGCACCTATAACAAAGTTACACGCCTCTAATCACAGAAATTCTTAATATTATTAAGTTGAGAAAAAGTAAGTGAGAAGTAGGCCGATCCGAGGGAATTGGACCGAGGTCTCGGTCCGGTCGGTCCGTGTTAAAAAGTCGGTCCGGTCCGGTCCGACGTGTCGGATCGGACCGGACCGATCGATCGGAGCCCTATAAAAATTTTGCTGCCCTTAAAAGAGTCGTTGGTTTATGCCGGACACGATTTCAAGGTAAGTGGCCGCAGATACGGCGTAAATGCTGTCATCCGCTTTGCCACTGACGCTTTGGTCAGGTCAGGTCAGGAGACAGGACGCTGTGGCCGTTCAAATGGTAACCAAAGAAGTTTTGGGGAAATAAATGCTGTTTCGAATGCTTCATATTGGAGAGCCAGATATTTACTTCTGTTTCTCATTACTTTTCTTTCGTATCTTACTTACATCACTACATTATCATACGAATTTGTTTGTCTTGCTTTTGTTCATTTATCATCTGCTTACTGGTTTCTTATGGTTGGTATATGTAGTAAGCCCATACACGAAAAGCAGTTGATATTTAATTTTGACAAAAAACCAGAGATTGACAATGTATGAATCGCATACTTAGGTCCATAGCAGTTACTTTTTGATTGTTAAACGTGTGTGGTACCGGCCTCGCTACGCACCGCACAAACAGATCAGGTGCTTCTCACCGAAACGTCAGGTATATTAGCATGTGTATTGTGTATGAGACATCAGAGGAGCGAGCGCTTAGAGATTTGACGTATACATTACATACATGTATACATGTGTACGGCACAATGGGAAACATATTAAATCTCTGTTTCATGTAGGAAGTATTTTCGCGCTGCTTGAAGCCTGTTTAGATGCGCGGTATGCTTGCTGCAGTAACAGCTAGGGGTTCCAGTCTCGAGACTCTCAGTCTCGAAAGTCTCGAAAAAATCCTGGTCTCGAAGTCACGATTTTCGAGACCGATCCCAAAATGGAGACAAAATATTAAATTATATACCTCTGAATCATTCGTAACCACACAAATAAAGCATAAGCACACTTAGAGTAAAACTTTTTAAAATCTCACAAAGCCAAATCTGAACATTGTCGACTGTTATCCGCACGCCGTACCAATCAATCTTGTACCGGCTGTACTAGCTAGTTGGTACTTTTAAACGTATGGCCCATACAAGGTATACTTTAAAGCTATAAGCAGTACAATTTGGCAACGATAAGCCTTGATTTGTATAAATTCAAACATAAATTCAATCTCTAAGATATTTACAAAATCATTAAAAGACCGTGATGACCTTTACTTCTGTAGATCACTTATCCAGTTTCAACAGAAATATATCGGTATAAACAGTATAAGTCCAATAGCACTACTCCACTATTTGTTTTTAAATAAAGGATACATTATACAATATACACGATATAATACATTCACACGGAGTTATATTTTTTGTTGTAAATCAATTGTTAATAATTTCGAAGGCTTTTTAATTTTTTATGTAATAAATACATGGAGAAAATAACCCAATATGTTTTTTAACCAAACATATTAGTTTAAAAGTGGCTGGTGAAGGTTTTTAATTTAGATACCGAGTCTCGAAAGTCTCGAGACCTCGAAGCCTTGATTCTGGAAGTCTCGAAGTCTCGAGACTCAAAAATCCCTTGAGACTGGAACCCTTAGTAATAGCATTACAGACGGACGGACAGACAGACCTATTGAATGCATAACCGCTTTTAAATTCGTTTTCTCGGTAATAATTAACTCACGGCGAGTTGGCTCCACTTGTATGTAATCATGCTAGTTAACTTTCAAATGAGTAAAGCATTTTATCGACTTCTTGTAATATAGTACTTATTACGTATCACGGCAAAATGTTAAAAGGTTGAGTTCGTTGGAATAAGCAATAATTTATTAAAACAAAACAAAAAATAATTAACAAGCTGTTACCTTATCGTTCCAGAAACAATAGAGGAGATGACCCTTTAAGGATCATGGCCAAGTCTTGCCCAGAGGTTATGGTCGCAGTCCTGAACAGGGCAGTTAGTGTTGAGAAGTACTTCCCGAACAATGCGAAATGTGTTCTTAGACTGGATTTTGGGTAAGTGCTAAGATTGGAAATGCATTAGAATTACCTACGACTTTTAAAATTCCTTCTACTACAATTTGACGCAGTACGGTGGTTGGAACTGGAGAGGAATGCGGAAAGCGTAAAGGTTTAGGTAATGTTAGCCATTTGAAGAAAGAGCTTTGCCTTTTAAGCGCAGTACTGGGCACGAGCAAATACTCGAGACAAACTATCCTAACCCATCCACTAGTTGTAATATTTTTGGATCAGAAATGGAAACGTGTTAAAAAATACTTTGTGGTCTTTTTCTTCTGCTATGTAAGTAACGGATTCGCAAATGTTACAGGAGTCACTGAATTTTAAACTAATTGTTATTTTTGCTGCAGCTATTCTGGCTCCTGTCCTACACAAGTTACATAATCAAGGTGTACCTAGTAAGCTGCCCCTGTGACCTCTTTTCTAAACCTCCGACGCAGAAGGTGGGAGCAGGAGATATCAGTGAACCGAATGGCGCTGGAAGGAAAGTAGGAGCGTCGGAAGACAGATGCCATTTGGAGACGGGACTCAATTTAGACTCAATCATTGTGCTTCTCCTCACGCTCATCATGGCAGTGAATGAGATCGTCAAAATCATTACAATCCCTCGACTCTACCTCCGGAGCCGAATCAATATCGGGAACTGGATACTAATTCTGATGGTCATTATAACGACGGGACCAATAATTATGGAGAAAGACAGTAAGCTAGAGTCGTGGCAGTTTCAGGCCGCTGCGGTAAGCGCACTCATACAAAATTGAGTTACAAGTTACAACTTATGATATATGGAACCTACTATTCTGCAACATTTTATCCCATCAGCTCGGAACTTTCTTGTCCTGGGCCTTTATCCTGGCACAACTCGGCACCATCCCGTCATTGGGTAGATATGTAGAAATACTTGGACATGTAAGGATTTTTGACGTCCGTAGCGAATCGTCACCAGCCTGAATTATCTAATACCGGCTAGGTTTTATTCAAATTCACTTGAACATATGAAAATTACAATCTATTTCAGGTTCTACGAAACTTTGGATTCTCCATGCTCACATTTTCATCTCTCTTTATAGCATTTGCACTTTCTTTCAACGTATTGTTTCCTGGAGTAAGTAATAGAAATAAACCATTCGCATTAGCCAGAGAAATTAGCGTCTCAGTAATTAACGAATGATTCATTACGCCTATTTTAAAGAGTGAGCCGTTTTCGCACTTCTTCTTTGCAATTCTAAAAGGTGAGCAACCAAATCTTTGCGTGTTGCCTGAGTTTAAATACACAGTAAATAAAACGCGCGTTTATTACTATTTCGACATAATAGTGCTGGTGATGATGGCGGGTGAAGTGGACTACCAAGACATGTTTTATGACAAGGAAAATGATGCGACGACAGGGCCCATCATGGGCCATATTCTCTACGCCGCATTCGTAATTATTGTCAGCATTGTGCTAATGAATTTGCTCATTGGGTTGACTGTTAGTGACATTCAGGTACGTATAAGTCATATTAGTGCTAGTAGTATGGACTTTACGTTTACATTGACATTGTCTTTACTAATAACATTGTTCTGCTGCGTTTCAGTTGTTAGAGAAAGAGGCGGAGCTTACTCGAGTATTTCGTCAAATTAGTGAGATGCTAACCTTAGAGTCCGCCTTATTTTCTGGTCGACTCGGGAGGCATTTGGGGCCGTTAATACAACGAAGCATTTCAGTAACCGGGCACAAGAAACGCGCCAACTCAAAAGAAAGGTTTAGCCAAGATTCTGATTCCAAACCGTTCATTGACGAGTACGACAAAACATTCAAGAAACTTTCTCAAATACTACATAAAATTAAATATTAAAATAAGCCTGCTTTAGTTTTGTTCGTTACTAACATAAGTCTCTTGCTTGTTGAACGGTTAGATTTAACATTATATTCTCACTAGTCTTCCTACTAAATATTCAAATATTAATTCGCGAATATTACTCTGTCTAGCCTCGTATTTCGAATCCGCCCAAATGATCGGTCAGACAAGTCAGTCCCGGAAGACCTCAAGGCAGCGGCCCTGCAGATTGCAAGCAAAAACTTTAATTCGGGCGGATCTGGATGCCAGTTCAGTACATCAGGTCACTCTGCCAAATCAGTCCATTTTGAGCAGCTGAATATTTCTGCCTAAAAATTAGTAAACCCATGTTAAAAATATAAAATACGAAGGACAAAAATATCTGTCTGTCTGAAGTCTGAACTGAGCGAGAAAAAAATAATGATATGATTAGTGTTGGAGCAAAAGAAAACGTTAACTGTGAAAGTTCTTTAATACAAAATGATACCAAACGTAGTAATTTTGTACTATATTTTATATTATATGTGACAATATATGCCTTAGGCATCGTTACCAATAATAATAATATAGAACACACGCAGCTTTAATTAGTCGTAGATAAATGATACGTCTACAAAAGTAAAAGTATAAAAATGGCTGTGGGTTGGAGTAGGGCCTTTATCTTGTCTATTTTAGGAAGTGAAGTTTCTAGGTCATTTCTGGATACATAATACTTGCCTAAAGGGAGAGGGAAAGGAGAAGACCAGGGGCGCCAGCAGGATGTTTTCCCCGGTGGAAAAGTTTGGCAAGCGGCGTTCTGGATTCTAAAAACCGGTTTACAGACAATTGCCGGCGCACAATTGCCGGCATGGACATTTCCCAGCCTTGCTCGAATTAGGCATGTGCGTAGAGTAGATGAATCTCTATTTCCTTGCATACACAAGTAGCCTAACCAAACTAAATCTTATTTAATCTAACCTAACTTTCAAAGTATTTTTCAAAAATACTTTTAAATTTAGGTTATACAAGTAACGACCTCGCCTTCGGCTCGTGTCTTATACTTGCGCACGCGGCTCCGCCGCTTAGCGCGGTTGGCT